>JAQQZT010000006.1:6202720-6235180 GCA_030068275.1 Clarias platycephalus
ACATGCATGGAAAACATTGTTTAAACCCTTTACAATGAAGATCTGTAAAGTTATTTGGATTTTTACAACATTATTGTGGAAATACACAGTCCTGAAAAAGGGGCGTTTCTTTTTTTGCTGAGTATATATATATATGACTGTAACCAAGTCATCAACACGTTATACACCCAATTATGTCTGTGCTTATGCGCTTTAATAGCACACCAGCTTATAATAATTTATTACATCATGCTGGCTCTCAGTTATTTTATTCTAATATTATACTAAACAAACTGTGTTAAACTTAACCTGTGATGAACCTAACTTAAGCCATCTCTACCGCTCGGTTGAGGTATGCTGTGTCTTTCTAGCATACCATGAGAAATAAAGCAGATCTAATGCCCCCAACCACAGGCAACTATAGCCAAGTCATCTTCTACACATTAATAAAATATACATATACAAAATATATGTCTGTATTTATGCACCTATGCACTTTATCCACTTATATATATATATATAGTGTGTGTATGCATGTATATACAGTATATGCAATTTATTTCAATTTACTCATGAAAACTTCTGGAATGTCATCAAGACATCAGTGTTATTAAGCCAAAGCATTAACACAATTTGTTTACAAATTATTTGCATTTTGTTATTAAATCTAAAAAAAAAAAAGAAAAGAAACATAATCTTGTGTTATTTTGATGTGTTGTGATGTTGTCATTTCCTTTAAATATACACTGTAAATAACAATAGTTTTATTTTGAATTTAGGAGAAATATTGTAAGCAGTTCACAAAAAAATTTAACAAAACTGTTCACCAACACATGCATCTGTAAGAAAAACAAACATATTCATTGTTGTTTTTATGCAAAGAATAAAAAAAAAAATCTTCGATAGCGTTTTTCTTAGGATGTCAAAGGGTGGTTGAAGTGGAATTAAGTGTAAGCTTTGCTCTTTTAGCCTCTCTAGTCGATGTTCCACCACTCTCTCTCACCTTTACTACACAACATGTTCCAGCTCCATGAGCAAGTGAAGTCAACAGCCTCGCTCTCCTCTCTGTAGTGCGCATCAGCTTGAGAGCCACCCACCGTGAGAACTTAGCATGCCTCAAAAGCAAGCCAGGGTCGCTCCATGGCAATCTGTGCTGACCCCTTTTAAATAAAAAAAGGCCCTTTTGGCTGTGCTAAAGGTTCTGGCAGTAGATTACGCGCTGACCTTTTTAAAGCTTTTGCAATCAGTGCGCTGGCAACCAGGTGCCACACTGCGCTTGTCCTTTCCAAACAAGAGCAAAAGGGCAAGCTGCTTTCTGGTTAACTTGGTGGGGTAGAGGTGGTCATTGAGTGAAATGTCCTCTGCCATTCAAAAACAATTTCCGCTCCACCAGAACATATTAATTCCAAGGGTGTTGTGTATTATAGATCGGCTGTTTGAGCCAGCGAGAACGCTAACTCCAGCTGCTGCTTCACAAATCACCACCGCCAGCAATTTATCACTTCAACAAAGCAATTTTGACGGCTTGCGACGAAAGGAAGGTGTTATATTATGGGGTCTGAGGGGCGGTACAATCAATTAGAAAATCGTCCGGGAGAGATATGAGAGAAGATTAGGTTTGTGGAAAGTGGAAAATAAAACGGTTTGTGAGTTTCAAAATGAGTACCAACAGCACTCGGAGAATACCTAAATACATAAATACCTAATGCTTTAAATTAAAATGTTGAAGCTTGAGCAGTCAAATTTTTGCACTCAAGTGTTCCGCTCATTTGCATACATAGCAGTCTTTGGGTGTTTACTAATCAAGCTCTAGAGCAGCCTATAAAGCCTTATGAATATTTTATAAGCAGCCCTTGTCCTGCCAATGAAACAGAGTGCACAGGAAATCATCTGTGATTTAGCCATACATGGATTAAAGTAAGAGAAGCCATTAAGATGATTAATCGGTCTCATGCCCCTGATTCACTTTTGTTCTCTCTGCGCTCTTGTAGTAGGGGTGTCAGCTCATCAAAGTCATCGATGACATACAATCCTCACTCCGATCAACACTAGGAAATAAACAACAGTGCACAGCAAAATGATATGATAGTACATGCCATAAAACATTATGTACATAAATAAAAGGATTATACGGCAGTCAGAAAGCCATTATCTAGACCGCAATTACGTCTTAACAATATGGTGTTAAATATGGCCAATGGCTGCATTTTAAAAATACAGAATGGAGAGGTTGGGTTCTGCGTAGCTCAGAGCTTTTCTGACCTCATGGAAGCACCAGAATAAAAAGTTGTACGGCAGAATTTTTTTTACTTTGGCTTAACTTATCAGATATAAGTTTTGTCCACTGAAAAGTTAAGAAAGTTACTTTGGATTGAGTTCTTTAAAATCAGTGAACCCTTACCGTTTTATCCAAGTCAAGGTCGCATTTGTCGCATCGCTTCTTTTGCTCCTGCGACCTTTCTATAACCCTAATCACTACATCAATAGCTTGTTGTTAACACAAACAGGCAATGTTGTGCATAGGAATGCCCATTTGAATGCCCATTAAAAACCCTGGATAATGGTTATATCCCAAGACAAAAAGAATAGAGATTTGCAATTATTACACATCCTGAGATAAGGCTAATCCTGGTTGAAGATGAGCCCGTTTACGTTACATTTACATCCAACGACTTAACCACTGCCCTGCTCAGCCCCTGATGGGTTTTTATTTAGTGACCACTTTATGTTTGCATAATCAGAAAATACATGTTTGGTAAATTCAATTCGATGCATATCCAATACACGTTATGTAACGCATTCCATTACATTCTCTAATTTAAAGTTCCGGAGGCGAGTTCTTAAGGCGAAATTTCATATTGCGAAACACATTTTCCCATAGGAAATCTGTTCCTGCCACCCAAACATATTACCAATATTACCAATTTCCAACACTATAATCATATTTTTGCATATAAAAACAATCAAAACATTTAGAAAAGACATGCAAATTAAGTGAAATATAAAATAAATAGACATTAATCCTCACTTAACCTTAATTTATGATTCCTCTTGGCACCGGCTGCTTTACAAATAAAACGGAAAGTGGCTCCCTTTGCTTCTTGTTAACTTTCTTGTGACCCATGGTGCTATGTCTTCACCAAATCTTGCACAAAATGTAAAAAGATAGAACCCCAAAAGAATACAAAGTATGTAACCTCACTTCACTTGGCTTTTCAATGACGCAAACAAGTTTTGATTGGCTCCTGGACGTAAGCACAACCTAGCCAGCGTCCGGCTCGTTTGCTCGTATGCCGAAGGAAAATTTCTTGCAAAACTTTAGTTCCTATGGTGGAAATTCGTGAGGCGGGGCATTCCTATACCAAGGTACTGTACCACACTCTTGTAAATGCAAGGGTGAATGTTATTCACGCAATTTCTGTCACGCAATTTTTTTTTAAACACATCGGATTTATCATATGCGAAAACATCTAAATACACTGGTGCAGCGGCCTCAATAACTTGTAAAATAGGACACACAGCAGAGACTGAAAGGCAGACTAAATGTGCCAGTGCACGATTCTTGAAAGTCTGTTTCTCAACATGCATGTTAACTGGTCTCTCATCATGTGGTCAGTGAAATCCATGACAATAAATTTGGCCAGCGATTCATCACTATTTGGCTTGGCGGTGTTCTCTATGGCAGGCTTGACTGCCAAACAAAAGGCAAATGTTTTGATTCTGGATCACATGACTGCAAGAGCTCCAGTCATTTAAACAGCGAATCCCCTGACTGAGTATATGCCAGACATAACAAATGCTTCCATCTTGGCCGGTGTCAGAGGCAGGAAGGCGTTCAGTTATGTCTGAATGTTTCTTTGTTTTGTTTGTTTGCATACTTGTTTGCAAGACTTTCTGCTGAGACACTTCCATCTAGACAGTTTTTGTAGGATTTTATTTTCGAAGCTAGATTAAGTGCAACTTGTCACAGAGTATATGACGTGATCTTTGGTGAATTCTACAGTACAGTATATATTCTAGTGCTTACAAATTAGGTTTCAATGTACGCACGATTGCTTCGTACCGTGCACGAATATGATTGATTGGTTTTTACATTTGATGTGAACTTTATTGAAGTACACAAACTGTAACTGAGACCACCTTCTTAAGTGATCCAGGGCATGAAGTGTGGATTTATACCCGGGGTACGCTGCTCAGTGTTCACACTAATAAAACAAACTGGACTTTGGGAACTAATATACTCTGATCCAGGCCCAGGTCCCTAATGTGATGGCCCTATCAGTCTGCTCTCTGTATTAGATTATATGAAGATTTTGTGTGAGATAACTCCATTGTCACAGTTTTGGGAACAAATTTAGCTAAACATAAACAAAATTTGTTTAGCTAAGCTAAACAAAATTAGCTTTTTTCAAACGAAGCAGTAAGAATGGCGAACTGATACTACTGAGAATATTTTCATTGTGTTAAAAAGCATTGTTTGGGTTATATAAGTTTGAACTTCTTTTTAAAACTCAGTTTTGACACAATGGATAAATCAGTCTGCAGTTTTTTTTTTTTTGTGGTTATTCAAATGTGCAAATTAGTATCAATAGTATGTTGGATGAGTTTTAATAAAAACTATAGCAAACCCATGCTTTGATTGTGATTTTGTAGCGAGTCAAACAGCACATATTGGTAGATAATTAGATCAAGGAAAATGTTGAGTTTTGTTGCAAGCTTCAAATGATTGTTGAAGATCATAGAAACATTCTGAACAATGCAAAAACTTTAGTTTATAGCATCATCAGGCTTCTCCTCTACAAGTTTTAGTTTAATGACAACTCCCTTTCATACAGTAGCACTTATGCACCATTTAACCAACGGCTTTCCACACACAGTATGTGCATCTCGTTTCTCTTGTACACAAATCACCCATGCATATTTTAAGGTTTATAACAGTTTTCTCTGCTTTTACTACAGTGCATGCAATATTCTATTTCACAGAAAGTAATGTGGATGATCTGCGATGCATCCATCCATCCATCCATCCATCCATCCATCCATCCTAGAACCTCTGTAGTCCAACTAGGAACCGTGGAGGCCAGCGGTGACCATTGTATATATTAAAATTTTCACAATCGTGGTAGGACCTCCGCAACAACGCATACAGTACTTGTCTTTTATTACTGCTGGAGTAGAAGTGTGGAAACATCCCTTTCTTAACATTAACATTCTCCTAAAATGCTTTGAACACAGTCAGTCCACTCATAGCAGCCACTATGCAAAGCCTTTGCTTTATTGATCATGTGACATAAAGAAGCGATGTGATTGATTGGCTTGTTATGATGCGAAGCCTTTTGCTTGAAAATCTTGTGGCTTCATGTCAAGCTTTGCTCAAAACGTGAATGTATAAAGCTTTTAAAATCAGGTAATAAGTGGTTAAGTGGTTTTCAAATTAAACTTTTTAAATCAACCACTTTTTGGGTCAGATAATAAAAAAATTGCCAAAATGAGTACAAATCTGAAAATGGCGTTTAGTGTGTTTTGCTACAAACTGTTCACGTAATGAAGATCCTCTAACAATAGACTCATAAGCTACCTTCTTATGAATAGACTTAGTAGTGGTAGACGTAAAGAAAATTATACGGTTCTGCTTGACATCAAGCAGCATAATCGAGTCTCATGAACGGGCCAAAAAACTAAATATTTTTCAATGTGAGGTTGAAGTACAGTAATAAGTATTGTGTGTATATATAATATATATTTATATATGTATGTACTGTATATGATCATTAGAGTGATTTATTTCTATTTCACCATTACCACTACAGTATTTGTACCTATTTGATCCTCATGCCATATAGCTTTTTGTAGATTTAAGACAAGCTTTCTATCAGTGTCATTTGAACAACTTTGCAGTACAGCTTTGCAGTATGCCATCATTAGTCGCATTAGCACTAGATCAGCCATCGGTGTGGATGCCATTATGTCATTACGCGTTCTATTAAGAGCAATCTCAACTCTAGACCGAAAAATAATTTACCATTTTTGAACTCTTACCATGTAAATTAGGACAAAGAGTTTAAGTCTAAGAATATTCTCTTTTATTTGTGAAGACACTGTCCATTTTGTCCCTGTAGCCCAGGGAATATTATGGGGGTGTATTATTTTCCTTTATTCTGTAGGCTGCTTTAATGTACTAAGCTATGTGTAATTATTTTGATCTAGGACTATTATGGCCGAAACTGAGAAACAGCACCAGGTCTCGGTCAGCACTGAATATTTTGGCAAATGGCCTCGGCTTTGGTTCCGGTGCAGGTGCAAACATCAGACGACAGTGTTGCAGATGCACCATGTGAATGAGAAAGGTTAAAGAATGACCCGATATATTTAAGCTAACAGAAAGGTCATACTCTGGCAAACACTCCGCAGCAACAGTATTTAGAGGAGCATTCCCGAACATATGCTGAACTTTCGAGTGAATAGGTTACAGCAGTACAACACAATGGTAGATAAGAACAGGGAGATAAGGTCATGTGTTGGAATTATATGGTAATTGGAATATTGATTGTTGCTGTGACATCTTGACAGGCTGTGAGATAGCAGAGAGTCTGGTGGTAACAGCATAAATCCATGGATCCACCCTGCCTCATGTTGGTAGGGCTACGCTGATCAGGTTTGGACGATGGCAAAAATATCTGAAGAAGAATTAGCTTTCATTTAAATCTAAGCTCCAGAACGTCGTGCTATTCTTTTTAAAACTTGTTCACACTGTTCTGAACCATGATAGCAAGACCAGTTGCTAAGGTTTGGTAAGATTCTGTCAGTTTTGGACCACCCTCCCAGAGTTTGTGGTGCTTATTTATAGAGTTCAACATGTTTTCTCTTTACCCGGTGAGCATGCAACTTACAGAGGATGTCCCATTAGTGTCCAAACCAGGTCTGTCCGTCAAGGCTCCCTGTTGGGTGTCCAACTTTGACTATGTTTAGGAAAGTGCTGCAAAATCTGTCAGGTATTATGTCAAATTGTTGCACCAACCACATTATACCATTTTTTTTTTTACCTTCCCCATATGAACAAATAAACAAACCTAAAAACAAAAACATACATGTGTCAAACAGTTATAAGTGTTTTGTATTCTAATTAACCAACATCACATGAGAGGGAGTGCTGTTGTGCTGAATATCAGCACTGTTATACGCCTATGACAGCCAGTTATTTTGCTCTGCCAACACAATTTCCTTAGAAGACTGGCAGAACTCAGGGTTTATGAGTTAAATCCCAATTGGCATTAAATGAAAACCTAGTGTGCTAAGTAGCATGTACAATCCTTCATTCCACATACCAAGTAGTGCCCTTGATCAGGGGGTAGAGAGGGATTTGGGACTTGTGTTAGGAGCTTGTGCTAGTTAACACTGTAGCGTATGTCAGCCTTGAACAGAACAACATGGACGGTCCAGAGACAACTCGGAAGCACGACTTAGAAGCAGTTACTAAGGAGAGAAAGTGGTGTTTAAGATGCTGAAAGTGCTTCCGCAAGTTTTTAAACTCAAGCCTTGGCCTCAGTTTTTTATTCGTTGGCCGGGGTTGTCAAGCATTGAGCACATACTTTTTTTCTCGATCCGTTCTTGTTTTGCCAAAAGTGGAGCTTGTCCAAAACAACCGTCACTTACTTCAGCTGTTTCGAAATAAACTGGCAATGTGGCATTATTTTTTTTTACATAATTTTGACATTTTCTTTCTTTTTTTTTTTTTTTGCATTTCTTGGTATTAAATTATTAAAATGTTTAGTCAGACATATGTGAGTCTTTTTTAATTAGTAAGCCACCTGCATCTGCCCAAGTGATAAGGAAGGATTTCAAATTATCACCACCTTATGCAGTCTGGAGATTAAGTCTAAAAATTGTGTGTACTGACAATAGACAAACTAATGCAACAAATATGAATCTCTTGTGTCAATTGTGTGTTGTTGTTTTATAGCTGTAAGGATGAATATTTTATTATTTAATTCAATAGATTTTATAGCACTAAGTCTAGTAGATTAGCCAAATGAATACTGTTAGGGCTGCAGTGGCATTACTCATTGCATGTAAAGCAAAACGTGAAAGAAAAAAAAAAAAACGTTTCGACATCCATTGATTTTTTCTTTTACAGCTGCAGTAATGAGATACGACAAGCAGGTGGATGAGAGCACCATACAGCATCTGGCTACTGAGCATTAAAAAAAAAAAATCACAGAAAAAGATGGAGAAAAGCATGGACACTGAATGTCACGTGTGCAATGTATGTGTCAATTAGCAGCTGAAACGGGAGGACACGAGTTTTTTCACTCACTCACAGTCCTTATAGTGCTAGTTTAGATGATATTCCCCGAGAACCGTATAAGCAAAAGATCACAATTGGATGTCATCCTTAAAAAACGTTAGAAAGACGAACAATTTTACAACAGAACTTGTCCCTGAACAGTCCCTGTGCATGTGCTCTAAGTGTTTCATAAGTTTCCTCCAGGTACTCTGGTTTCCTCCCACAGTCCAAAGACATGTAGATTAGGCTAATCTGTGTTTCCAAACTGCCTGTAGTGTGTGAATGAGTGTGTGGTGTGTGCGTGAGTGCCCTGCAACGGACTGGAAACCCTGTCCAGGGTGTACCTTGCCTTGTGGCAGGACAATTATCCTAGCATGCACTGCACTGAACATCTGCCTACAGTTGAGTACTGTATGATTGGCCAGTTGAGCTATGAATTAAGCTAAAGGTTTTTTACCTATTCAACAAAGCAAAGAAGAAACAAAATTCTGAAAAACATCTTTTACAAGATTTGCAAAGTAAGGAAACTATTAGCTGTATAAACGTAACCAAACAATATCTTAAATCTAAGAATGTAAAGTAAATGATCTATCAAAGAGGTATCGACACACACACAAGCGTTATCTGAGTCCGGCACTTCCCCCAACAGAAGAGCAAGGTTATTGGTCCTTTTTTAACTACCCATGCTGCTTGATAAAAGCTCCTTGTGGATTTTCTGTTTAATCGATTTGAGGAACCGTAAACACATACAGTAAAACCATATGCATTTTGAGAGCTTGTCATAGTGCTCGCTGTGTAGAAAATCACACAACACGGTGAACATGACATCATGTGCAAAACCCTTCTGGGAAGGCTTTCCATTAAATGTTTTTGCCGTTGCTGTTCAGATTTTTTCGATTGTTTAGTAAAGTCAGGACCTGATGTTGTAGACTAATGTAGAGAACCAGCTGCAAAAGCATGCAGTATCTCAACATTCACCAGCACTAAAATTGTCTGTGCGGAGAGATATTACACACTGTAGGGTTAAGGAGAAATAAGACATTTGCATGTGCATGCAGTACATGCGCAACATTCTTCTGTTTTAGTTTCAGAGGATGCTGTTCGCACATGTTCTGTTTTTATAACTCTAATATTTGTTGTTGTTTGTAATATTCATCTGCTTGTTGCTCTAGCTCTAGTGGAATCCCAGAACCACTCAAACAGCGTGGCCTTAATCTTCAATGTGTGAAGTGTGTCTGGCTGCTGTCCGTGGATAGAGTGCAGTGCCTGATCACATTCACTGTGCCTGTCATTTGTGCAGATGACATAGAGTTTGGTCCTATCATGCTGAGAGGTCTCGGGGCTGCCCGGCTCGCTGTCCGGTGTTCTGCGTGCTTGCTTTGTGCTAATGGTGCAGCATTCGGCACGGAGGTGTTCACTGGTACTGTGCCTGTGCAGACCATGTGAGCTTTTCCAACACAAAGCATCAGATAATTGTGGAAACATTTAAATGACTGTTAAACAATCTCTCTGATTAATTGTTTGAAATATTTACTTTTTTTTTACATACTTGAAAAATAAGAAAAGTCGATTATAAATTAAACTTATTATTATTAGTAGTATTATTCAAAATTGCCCATAGTGTGTGAATGTTGCCTGGGGAATAAATACAATGGTCACCATTGGCCTCCACGGTTCTGAGCTGGACCTCTGATATTACTATTCTTATTATTGCCAACACGATGGTTTAGCACTGGTGGCTTTCCAGCTCACACCTCCAGGGTTGGGTGTTTGAATATCGCCTTTAGTCTGTGTACGTGGAGTCTGCATCCTCTCTCCATGCTTGTTGGGGTTCCTCGAGGTCCTCCAGTTTCCTCTCACCATCCAAAGACATGCAGTGTATTCTGATTGGTGCTCTCAAAATGCGTGTAATGTATGAACGGGTATGTGAGTGTGTGTGCACTTGAACCCTGTGATGGGTTGGCTCCCTGTCCAGGGTAAAGCCTGCTTCATGATCTAAGTTCCCAGGAATGCTGGATAAGTGGTATAGACAATGAATGGATGGATTGGATTGCTGAGTTTGATTATTATTATTATTATTATTATTATTATTGCCTATTTGGAAATCTTCTTCAGCCCACCCAAACTATTCATCTAATCACATATCTGATAAACACAAGACGCTCAAAGTATTTTTGTATACCTATATATATTTTTTTAAATAAACAAAACAATTCTATATTCTATTCATAGGCCTATGCCAATGCAGTGCAAAATAATAATTCATCCACATAAATGTGTACAATATAAAAAACAAAAACAGTAAATCGTTAAACCTGTATTCTGACACTGTACAATAAAAAAAATATTCTCCATCACACAGCTTTCCTTTTGCCATTATTATAATTCTGAATTATGATTCCTCACTAATATGAAACACTGTGCTAAAATATGAATCCATGCTAACAAAATGTAGTTATCTGCCTGATGGGAAGTATATCTATGACCTCTAAACCCAATCTGTGTCACACTTATGTAAGGCACATAAAGGTGTTGACGCTTGAGTAATCTTGCTCAGGCTTTCTCTCACTTCACACCGAACCTGTCTTCACTTGACGCCATAGTTTATTAGGTTAATCATTTTCATACTCTGCTGTAATTTTAAATACAGCATAAACATTCAAGTCTCAGTGATGGTCATTCATTCATCTTTTTTACCACTTCCCCTGTAGAGGGTCACAAGAGATGGGTGGGGGGTTGGCTGGAGCCTATCACTAGGAGACTTGGGGCACACGGTGGGGTACACCCTGGACAGGGGCTCAATCCATTGCAGGGCAATTAGCCTAATCTGCACATCTTTGGACTGTGAGATGAAACTGGGGTACCCAGAGGAAACCCACCGATCTTGGGGAGAACATGGAAGCTCCACGCTCACAGATCCTGCAGGTGCAAGGCCACATTGCTAATCATTACGCCACCGTGCCACCCAGCGATAGTCAAGTGTATTATAATAATGGCCACTAGCAGGTCAACTGGCAGTGGACGCAACAAATATGGTGTTTGAAGCATTTTTGCTATCTAACAGCCATAATATCATATCAGAATCATTTCATCTTGCTAGTTAGATAAGAAACTGCTAAGTGGCAACCATTGGAAAAATAGCTTAAATTGCATCATCTTTTCACACCAAGATGAACAAGATATATTTTTGTGACATTTAATCATGTGACACCACCCTGACATTTCTATTTAAATCCCACTTCATATCCGTACTAAAGTTTCTATATTTGTACAGAATTTTTTTTTACTTTTTCCATATTTGTATAGCTAGGTTTTTATTTATATTGTGTAATTTGTACAGCTAGGTTTTTCCCATAATTTTCTTATTATCTCCTATAGATATATTTTTCTTTCCTTAGCTAAAGTTATTTTCTATATTTTATTTCTTACTTTATTCCATATTTATTTCCTATCAATGATATTTTAATTTTTAATGTCACGGATGGTCGTTTAAGCATTTCACTGCATATCATGCTGTGTACGACTGAATGTGACAAATAAAATTTTAATTTGAAAATTTGAATTTTGATTGAATTTAAATATAACCATTTGAGATGAAGAATTAAAACTGAAATTCTTCATATTATATCGATAACCATAGTTAAGTTGACATCTTAGCATCGACGAATCCTTTAACTTAATTTAAACTGCGTCCATGGGGGACTCGAACAGCCCCTAACCTGCTGATAAGTATCCCCTCAAAGGAAACGGCCGAACAAATCGATGACGCTTTAAAAACACACATTAACAAGCTAGCGACACAGCCGAGGTTCGCGCATGCTAATCAGTGGCGCTATGCTAATGGCATGCTTGTTTGTCTGACCCTGCGGAGAAGACTGAATACTAATAGTACAAGTTCTGCAATGTAGCGCGAGAGACTACCTTGGCCTAAAAGCCCTCATTACTTCAGTCAGCCTTGGCTGTGGAGTATAGAAGGAAGATGAGCCGAACTAGCAGCGGGAGCAGCGCGCATGGCTAATTGGAGTCTTACTGCTCTGAACGCACCGACCCGTAACAGATGACTTTTGAACACCATGTTGATTTGCTTCACCTGAAAGTGCAACACGGCGGAACAACCAGGCAGCATCACGGAGACCCCGGACCAAGGCGTGCTAATTGTTAGTTGCATCACTATAATCGGCACACTCCAGGAATGTAGAGCTTTTTTCACTCAGTGTATGACTTCTTCAAGGGGTATGTTTGGAGGAAAAACGCTGAAAAACAGACCAGTCAGAGTCCACGTTTAGAAGAAAAATATTACACACAGTGCTCAGTGGTCCTCGTGTTACGGTATTAGCTGTCGGGTTATGTGGGTTACGCTAACAAAACGTTTTTTTCTCCGTGCAGCATTTGATAATTTTAAGATTACTAAATGACTTTGTTCCATTTTATCTCTTTACATAATTATTGTGCTTGACATATAATCCTTACCTCATGAATGAAACTAGACACGGTCTTTGCTCAGATAAAAAAAAAAGAAGAAGCAATCTACTTCCAACCATGTGCCAAATGTTAAGCGCTTGTATTCATCACATCCTGCCTCAGAACCATGGCAGGTTTATCTCCTGTATATTCATGCACCAGGAGTGGGGGGATTGGAGAGAGAGCGCGAGAAAGATGTATGTAAGCATCCACGGTGGTAAGCAGAAAAATAAGACAGCGATTGCTGTGATCGTCAAAATGACAAACTCTGAAGTTTCAAGGTGCCCGCTTGGTGATTTAGTGAAAGTCGCTGTAGCTTCATTAGGTGGCTTTTATGGGATAAGCCGCATTGCAAAATGCAAAGGCTGCCGGTTGTAAGAGAGGAAATCTGGGAAACTGCCACAAGTGAAATCCTTTTATCTGACTGCATTGGTGTTTAAAAGAACTTTTCCCTGCTCATATTTGCTACAGTCAAAAAATGTCCATGTCTGACTTTTTATTAACTTTTTTTGTTTTCTTTCTCGGTAAGCAGGTCCATCATGGGGTATAATTAGAAAAAGGACAAAGCAAGCAAGAAGACTGCTGTCTGTACAATAGCGACGCAAACAGAACATCAACGTAATTTATCAATCAGTTAGAAAGAATGTTTACGTGTTTGTAAGCGACAATTACAAGAGGTGTTTAACACACCGCGACTTGTGGTTAAACAAAACGTCTTGTGAATGAAGGTATAAAGCTGATGGATACTTACAGAAGACTTCAGGCACGTTACAGTAATGAGACTCTTAGCTGCAGTAAAACTTCTGAATGGTACAAACGTTTTAAAGAATTCCGTACATCTATCCTGTACTTCGAATCGATTCCTAATGATCATCTCTGAGAGCCCACTGCAGTCGGTCCTGTGAACATTCAGCGAGTGGAACACCTAATTCTTGAAAATCATCAGATGACTTGTCACAAACATGCAGAAGAGACGTTTCTGTCTAAGGAAACTGTATACACAATAATTCACAAATTCCACTTGTGCACTACAGGAACTCGACTAGGAGTTATTGTCACATCCCCTGTAGAGTCCTGACCTCGCTCCAAGCCTTTTCCACATATTTAGACCATTTAAGGAGTTCCTGGGAGGCCAGTGTTTCATATAGAAAGCAGGCAATCTGATCATGGCTCTGGTGCACTGAGAACTCCTTCTACCTTGATGGTATCTAAGCACCTAGTGAAACACTGCGATAAGTGCATGAGTGTAGAAGGGGATTATATAGAGATATAAAGGAAGGTGTTACTCTCGTAACTGTGTTCTGTTATTCTGCACAATCAAAAGTCTCGGTTTGACTTGAACACCCTTCGGATTTTTGAAGAAGCTCACAGATGGCATACAGAATACAAAGAAGCATGGTGTATATGCTCAAATCAAAGTAGGTTGATTCATACCAGTAGAAAAAAAGTTGATGGCAGAAGAAAATTTAAAACTTGGACATGAACACAGAAATAGAGAAAGATTGTTTTGTTTTTTTCAGTTGGATAAAAGTCGGCTCAGAAGTGCTGCACAGAATTAAAAGAAGAAGCTGAGGAAAATACAACCGATTTATCAGCCAGCTTTCTACTGTACCTCTCCAAAATAATTTCATACTGGCCTCCTAAATATCCATTTCCACCTAAACAGCCTGTGCTAAATCTTCTAGTGGCCTAATGCCAGCTGAGCCACAGCAACCCAGCATATCCTCCTTTTATTCCTGTGCCTTTACTCTTAACTAAATAACTAATTCGTCTAAATTTATGGACTTAATTATTATTATTTTTAGATTATATTTAATATATCTTAATTAATACCAAAAATGACAAGGTTTCACAATTAATGTGTAATAAATCCACATCATGTGCAATAAATATCAATTTAAAACTTGACTGTGTAATCTGTAAAAAAAAAAAATTATAATAATAATTGCAAAAATCATTGCCAATTAAATAATTATAAGGTTCACATTAGTGAGTCTAATTATATGTAAAGTAAATATACGCAAACCCAGAAACTAACTTTTCCCCCCTAAAATAACTACATGCATAATAAATTTCTTGCTTAATTGCTCAAATTTTTATTTTTATTATCAATTAATTATTATAATTATTATTATTATTATCAAAAAAAAAATTTCGATACATGAAAAAGCAAGATTAAGTTACTGTACAACCCCTTGTTCTAGTCTCACACTGACTATGTACAAACTATTAGGTTGTACAAAAGGGCATTTCTGTTCCTTCAATTTGCATGCTCCGCCCACAGTCCAAAGACATGCAGATTAGGTTAATTGGTGTTCCCAAATTGCCCATAGAGTGTGTGATCTGTGCACCTGTAATGCATTGGCACCCAGTCCAGGGTGCCCTAAGTCTCCTGGGATAGGCTCCAGGCCCCCTTTAACCCATTATACGAGTGAGTGTGAATGTACATGAGTGAGTAATTTACATGCAAGTGATAGGTACAGTATGAAGCTCATTAACAAGAACATGCTCAGTGACTTTTATTCATGCATTCATCTTTAGTAACTGCATGGCCAGGATTGTTGTGGTTTAAATCAGTAATGTTTTTGTTTGTTTGTTTGTTTGTTTGCTTGTCTATAGTTCATATAAAATATCACAGGTGAGTATTAATAAACAATAAGTGCATGACTGGTATTAAGAAACAATTCCGACTTATATGTCCATCTGAAATAAAGTTATTATCTTAGTTTGAATTGTTAGAGCTTAATGACAATGCTGTCATTTTTCCATAGGCCAGGTGGGAGTATATATGTATATTCAATTTAAAACACAAATTTGAAAAACCTTCACGTTTTGGTGAGACACATTTTGGGTATAGCCCTTAAAACCCAAAGGATTTTTAGCCATTGTTTGATCCAGAATGCAGCTGCACTTCTCATCTTCAAAGTTCTTTTACACCACCCCACTTCTCCAATCCCCTGCACTGGCTTTCTGTAGCTGCCTGCATCAAATTCAAAACACTGATGCTTGCCTACAAAACTAAAAACGGCCCAGCACCCACTTACTTCTCAGCTCTAATCACACCCGCCCAGCTCCACGTTCCCTCCGATCCTCCAGCACCGCTCGACTGGTCCCACCATGTCCCAGGGATGGAGGAAGACATGCATCTAGGAAGACTGGTTTTCTATTCTGGTACCTGGGTGGTGGAATGAACCTTCTCTAGATCTCCGTACAGCTGATTCTCTTGCAATCTATAAACGACGACCATCTATTTCTTCAATATTTGGGTAAAAAAAACGCAACAGTATCTGACTGATGGTACTTAGCTACTAACCTAGTCACCAGTGTAACGATCAGGTCAGGATTGTTCAATATAGAGCCTAACCCAGGCAACTTGATGAATAAATTTAATACAATTTTTACCAAATATACAAACATGACTGAGCAAAAAATAGACTTTCCTTTTCCTGGAACGGGTGTTGTTTTTCAGTTGTTGGGCCCGACACCTTACTGAATGGAACTCTTAATGCTTCAGCATACCAAGACATTTTGGACAGTTTCACGCTCCCAACTTTATGGGAACAGTTTGGGGACGACCCCTTCCAGTTTCAACATGACTGCCAACCCGTGCACAAAGCAAGATCCATAAAGACATGGATAAACGAGTTTGGTGTGGAAGAACTTGACTGGCCTGCACAGAGTCCCGACCTCAACCTGATAGAACACCTTTAATATGAATTAGAGGGGAGAATATGAGACAGGCCTTCTCGTCCAACATCAATGTCTGACCTCACAAACACACTTCTGGAAGAAAGGTCAAAAATACCCATAAACACACTCCTAAACCTTGTGGAAAGTCTTTCGAGAAGAGTTGAAGCTGTTATAGCTGCAAAGGGTGGACCAACTAAACATATATTTAGTATTCCAGTTCCAGTAAAATTTTAGCATTTTAAAAGTAATGATAACTTTCCTTGGACCTGACATATCTGAAAACCCAAATGCACAGCTGGATGTCTGAATCCTCTCTCGCTGAAACACCAGCAGGACCTGCATATACGCAGTTGCTTTTCTTTTTTAAATCTGTCATTGATCAGTGTTGTGTGTCTGGTACGGATCTGCTTAAGTTGTAAGAGTTAACACCCGAATACAGATTCGGCGATGTCACCTTGCACTTCCCTGGTGAGAGTTTGAATCTCACCTGCGGTCTGTGTTTCCTTTAGGTATTCTAGGAAACACTGTAGACTGACTGGTATTTCCTGGCATTACTGGTGTGTGTGTGTGTGAGTGTGTGTGTGTGTGCGCGCGCGCTTGTACCCATGTGCCCATCCAGGCTGCACCACATCTTCTGGGATAGACTCAAGGTTACAAGCCCCCAGTGGTGGAGACAATGGATGGCTGATGGATAAACAGCCACATATAGACATACAACACAAACAGGACTGAATACAAGTGTTACACCCTTACTGAACAACACACATACAGTATACACACCATCTTACCCTCAAATCTCTAAAAGCTGCTCACTACACTTGCTCTGGGACCCTTCCAACTTTCCTGGCTGTCTATTAAAAGTCACTTTATGGCTACTTGTGATGTCATCATTTATACTAGACTGGCATAATATTTTTAAGTGTCTAGCTTCTTTTATCTATTTAATTTTCCATTCATTATAATCCCGGTGGTAATTGCTGTAAGCCTTTCTAGAAGAATATAAAGACTGACTTTGTGCCTGGGTATTACATCACACTAACGTTTTCCTTACCAGTTAAGCAAATTCAACTCTAACAGTCATATTTAACGCACAACTGCAAACAATATCTATATAAAACGGTGTACTGGAAAAATCAATGTTTTTAAAGGGGAAATATGGAACATATTTATTTTAGTTTTTACTGTAACTTTCTAATACACAAGATACAGAAGATGCCATGATAGAAGGTCTTCTCTTCCTGTATTCAAATCAATAAAAGACTTTAAGCAGGTGACTTCTCAAGCAACTGTTATTTGCTTTATTTGCCAGGGGAAAAAAAATGAATTGATTACCCCTGGTGTCAAATATATTAAACATTTAATCTAATAAAGTACCCATAATGCATGCATTCGAGGAAAGTGCACTCTGCCCTTTGAGAAAACAATATCGTGAATATAATACATTCACAAACACTTTACCTTAGAGCTATCATACATATTCATAAACTTTTATCCTAAAAACTTCACTGGCAGGTTTACGTAATTTCACATTCTTATTATTTATTTATTTATTTTTAAACATGACTCTTCATCTAGTCTTTGTAACAATCTTAGCAGCTGCTGAAACCTGATACTATCATGTCTGTAATAAGCAAAAATAATCTGTTACTATTATTATTATTATTATTATTATTATTATCCTACTACTTCTTGCTTCTACTCAAGAGTCACAACTGCCGTAGCTGTCATGACTGCACACTGGCACATGGTACTTATTGTAGGTCAACTGTTTATTGAGCTCTGCAAAATACGCATGAAACACTAGAGATTCCTTTATTTTAATACCAATATTTGATTAGATTATGCTACTATGGATGGGAATCAGTGATACACTGATAGTATTACGATACCTAGGTACAGTACTGTACAGGTGCGATCGGCATCGTGTTTCTATAAGTACATTAAGTCCCCAACATACAAATGTGTTCTGTTCCCGATAGCTTGTTTGTAGGTACAACAAGCATTGTCTAGGTACTAGCATAGTAACACAATTGGCTCAACACGGTATATTACAATACAGTGTTATTTATAATCGTGCCAATGGTTGAATGATTCATGTTAAAAGAACGATGTCTGTCATCGTTATTCTTGGCGCTTATTAGCAGTGTTGGGTGTAACGCATTACAGAGTAAGAATACTTGGATTACTTTTTTGATGTAAGGAGTAATCTAACGCATTACGTCCAACATTTAAGTACTCAGTTATTTAGTTGCTTTTTCAAAAATGTAATCCGTTATTCAATTCATGTAATCCGTGAGCCAGACAGCAGTCATTCCCATTCCGTTATTGTGTGCGTGTGAAAGTCGTCCTACAAGCCCCGCCCCCGATAACCCGCCCCCCTCTGTTGTTCCTGCTGTTATACCCCTATCTCACCTACGCGGTTTGACTATGCGAGGAACGACGCGCGGAAAGATGGAAACCTAATCACAGCACCAAAACTCATGGGGAATCATGATGAACCGAAATTACGGCCACCGCGCGAAACCGCGTACGTGAGATAGGGGTATTAGTAGTTAACAGATTATGGGCCAAACTTCGCGGAGTGATGATGGTAGAATAATTATAAAGGTCTTGACTAAAACAACATGCATGAGGAATCACAAAGGAGTTTTCATTTTCCGCAATGGAAAAGTACTCGAACTAGTTACTTTTATCAGAAAATAACTCTGTAATGTAACTGATTACGTTTTAAAGACAGTCATTTTGTAATGTAAATAGTTACTTTAAAAAGTAATGTCCCCCAACACTGCTTATTAGCAGGACCAAACTTCCATCGCCGCCGCTTTTATGTTTATGCTTGCATCCCAGGACGCTCTACATTTTGTTATAATTCTATACAAACTTAGCAGATCATTTTTTTTTCTTTAAAACAAAGCCTTTTCAGTGTCTATGAAAAAGAGTAACTGCTGAATCACGCCGAGTCAGAGAACAACAGAGCTAAGCAACAAACTGGGGAGGGTTTCGATTAGGTCACATCAGGAGGAAAATCTACTTGGCTTCCTTAAGCATTTCCAATACCGAAAAAAAAATTAAAGTATGAGACATATTTTCTGACCTTTTTCTTTGTAAACTCCCAATGGAGAGTCATCTTCGTGTCTAAAAAGTAAATTTAGTATAATAGGTGCCCTTTAGGTTCTAATGTGATCTCTCCATGGACAACTGCCAGGTTACAGCAAAGTGATATGTTCACGCTTGCCTCACATTGCTAGCCTAGCTTGCTTATGTTTATTACCTTGTCATCTTGAGGCTCACTCCTTAACCCTTGCAACTGCTCCAGAAGATCTTTTATTTTTCATTTCTCCAAGTTCTCCAACATTACCCGCTTGCTCTGTGCCACTCGAGCCGCAGCTGCCGCTATCATATTCAAACCACTCACACTTGCCTATACAAAGCCAAAACAGACCAGTCCCCATCTACTTAAGGAGAAATTATTACACCCTGTTCTGCACCATGTTCCCTCTGAGGCTCTAGCTTGACTGCAGCCATTATCCTTCAAGGTATGAAAAGACATGCATCAATACTCTTCTTTGTCACCCCGATGGCGGGATGAGCTTCCCCTGGCTGCCTGAATTGCTGAGTCACTGACTGCCTTCAGCGAAAACTACCTCTTCACCAAGCACTTGAATTAACACTTATGGGAGCAGTTGGAAACAAAAATGGACAAGGTTACTTTTTAAAATGGCCTGGAAACAAAACAAAACAAAAAATCCACAAGCATTGCATCACACTGTAGACTACCAATCATGTGGACTATAATGTGTGCCAAGCACATGAGAAGTGCTTTTAAATTTCCCATCAGATGATGTGATGGGACAAAAAAAAAAAAAAAAGTGCCTCTAGCTTCTGTTGTTCTAAACAAACACAAACACTCAGGGCTTTCAGAATTTTCAGAAGCATTTTTGATAAGACATAAACCCGGGCGTGTGAGCCTTGTTGGTAACTCCAACACAACACGGATCCAAACTCAAACTCTTCCAACTCCAATGTGTTTTGCCGGAGAGAAAAGTTTATTTTTCTCTGATATATTGCAGTGTAATCACGGCAACATTGGTTGTATCTGCGCTGAAAATTCTCAGAGCAGAGCATTTACCTGTACTCCTCCTGAGTAAAGACGGGAATGGCAGACGGCTGCAGGACGGTAATTTCCACCAAGGTCTTACTGGACTTCACGGGCTCCCCATCGTCATAAGCGATAATCACCAGCTTTAGGAGGTCAAGGAAAATACATTTCAGAGCAAAACCAGATTTTTATATTTTTTTTAATAAATACAAAGAACGGCATACAATCTCGAAATCTGGAGCTGGAGACGGGATGTAGCTGCACAAACAACTGCTAGAATACAAAGAGTTTTTAGTAGAAAAGCTTAGCATGCAGTGTTGTTCTACAGTATGTAAAGTAGGTACTCACAGTGAATTTGGTGTTGGGACTCTCATTGAGGTTGACCCTGGTGAGAATATTTCCTGTGCTCTCTTCAAGGTCAAAGATTCTGGCACTGTAGGGGAAGTTCTCCAAGTCCACTCTGTACTTCACTCGACTGGCTCCTGTGCCCTTTCAGATAAAATCGTAAATAAATTTTAGATCCTACGTTAAAAGTTCAAGGGTGGTACTTGATATCATTGTAGTACAGAACCTTATACACTATTCGGCCAAAAGTTTGTAGACTTCTGACCGCCATTCTCATACGGTATGTCTGTCTTCTGCAAACTGTTGCCACAAAGCTGAACACACACCAATTGTCTAGAATGTCTTTGTATGGTGTAGGGTTGCAATTTCCTCTTTACTGGAACTACCAGGCCAAAACATGTCCCAGCCTCATGATGCCCCATGCATGAAAATTTAGTTTGGCAAGTTTGGCACTGAAGAGCTTGAGTGCACTTCACAGAGCTGTGACTTCAAACTGAATGAACACCTTTCGGATGAACAAAAGCACTTTCAGAAAAAAAATACATCTGATAACACCGTCATCTTAAGCAACGCTTTGTCACATTAGTACTTGATCCAAATTGCCTCTGAACTGTTGTTTTATTTATGGCTAACGCAAACTACAAAGTTAGCTAGCGTCTAATGTAAGGTTGAATCCCAAATCCCTCTTTAAAATCTGATCAAGGGCACTACTTAATGTGCGGAACAAGAGATCGTTCATCCTACATAGCACACTATCGTTCCATTTTATGTCATTTGGGATTCAACCCTAGAACCTGAATGTTAACTGATGGAAATATAAAAGGAAATCTTGTATGTTTCTCAGGATTGTCCACCACCTCCATGGTTTATTCTCTTCACCTTTTGCTGCAAAGTACTGAAAAAATTGAAAACTACATTCACTACTGTTTAACTGCTGATATTCAGTGCAACTTTCTCTCCTGTTAAATGTTGAATATTTCTTAAATATACATATGTGTCACTACAATCTAAATACTGCATATTTACTGCCGAACAGATCAACGGCAGGAAAACATCAGGACTGATGTGCATTTTTAGCCTGACTATTCACGGTGAACTAGACATCCAGTTCCTGATTTGCATGTTCCCATCCTGTTGCTGTTTTTCCAGTCTTTTTAAGGCTGACACGCTTTGTCGGCCTGACATGTAGCAGTGCAGGGCTGCAACCCTGCTGTGCCGCAGACAATATCGATAATGAAGGAAAGTGACAAATAAAGACAACGGGTGGGCTGCACCCTCTCAGCGCTGCCACGTGCAGCAAATTCATACATCCACCCGCACACATCCTCCAATAGTGCAGGGTTTTAATCCTTAAATGATTCATCGACTAATTGTGGAGGACTCGGGGGTGAACAGAGCAAGCCACGAGGAGTAAAAACACGACTGTAACCCTGGCATGCTGCGTCTTGTCAAAGTTCACAATCTCTTTCATTTGCTTTCTCTTCATCACCATCACCATCATATGTGGTACGTTCTCATCAACATCCATCCCTTTATGTCAGCCTGTCTTTTACATAACTAAAGATATAACAATAACTTATAAATAAAACCCATGAGATTAAAGACAAATATAAAATCTGAAGCTGACAGATGTGAAGCTGAAAAATGTGTGCCGAGTGCAGTTTAAACAAGAAGAAGAAAAAAAAAACAACAACACTCACCTCAGACAAAATAAAACCAATTTGTGGATCATAGCCATTACCAGAGCCATTCGCAGCGACAAATCACAAAAACTGTACAATTTACTAGAGCAACCATGCACGAAGAGACAACTACAGTAACATGGAGAGCTTGAAAGGAACCAAACAATACAACACTACTAGACACTTTATTGATTACTATCATATCTGCTACACGCCACTAAGATCAAATTATTCTGTTCCCTCTAACACTAACGTTGCCTAAAGTTCCTTTCAGCTGCTCTCGGTTTTATGTCTGATGCCCTTCTTGACGCGACCCTCCTATTTTACATGGGCATGGGACCAGCTGTGTGTGGCTCGAACCCAGATCCTCAAATTAGCACCTTATCCGCCTGAGTCACCGCTCCCTCCAGTGCCCGCCTACACATCCAAAAACCGTCCAGTTGCCACTTAGCTGAGCGCATTTATAAGTCCGTCAGCATCATGCTTCCTAGCTCGGCTTGACTCAACGCACTATGCCTCAAGGTACGAAGGGGAAAAAAAAAGTGTCAATACTCTTCTCTGTACTGGAATGAATTTCCCGTAGCTGTTTGAACAGCTGAGTCACTGGCTGTCTTCAAACAAAATGAAGAACTACCCGTTGGCTAAACACTTAAATTGGCACTGATTAAAAAAAGAAAAATCCTGTGTGTGTTTTTCTTGCTGCACTTCTGACCTTCTATTTAACAGGGTTTAAGTTTGACAGTATTCCAAGACTCTTAGATCCTGAATTAGTTGCTTTGACATAAGGATCATAGATGTTGTGAAGTGGGGGGTCAATGCAAGCACCCCCGTGGCCCCACCATCCATCAACTTCTTTTACCGCACAGTACTTTTATCCCATAAAAGATTTAAGCTTATATTTCCCTGACTTTTATATTTATATAAAAACCTAATTCTTACAAAATGAATAATATGGCCTGATATTAGGGATGTAGCGTAGTGACTACCTCACCAACAAGAGTGTCAAACTGCTTTTATACAACCAATAAAAGGTGTTTAAAGACACCAGGCTGTGTTTTTATGCTGTAGTATTCCGATTTAGTTTTTTGGATCTCCGCTCCGAAAATGTCCTCGTTCCTACAGGGTTTAGATTCAAACGTTGCCAAGCAACGAACACTTTCTCCACTCCCTAGCGAAGGTGATTGAGGGGTTGTTTGCTCAATAATTTGTAGACTCAAGTGAAGGCAACATTTCATATTGAGTCGAACATTCCCCCTAATTCATTTGCTCATTGGACTTAACAATTGTCAGATATATAAAGTCTTAAAATCGCTGCCTGTCGTCCAGCTAACTCGCAATGAATGAAAGGAAGGTTGACGTCCTATAATTCAACAGTTGTGGTTTTTGGCTACGGAGGTTCGCTATTGAACTGGATTTGTTTTTCAAAGGTCTACAGATTACTATATACAAACTGTATCCATACTAGCGGCAAGCATAACAACAACAATTGATTAGCGGGCAGCTACTGGCTTTATCAATACTAGAAATCATTCAAGCTACCCATTGCATATTGAGTGCATTATTTAAAGATGGCCATCACAAACATTTAGTCAGTCGAGATAATCCCGCCACTCAACCCCTGACGTAAGCTGTTTTTTCATCTAGGCCAGCAAAGTGTTGGTGCCGCCATGTACCGGTTCTTCTGTCCGACGGCTGGTGCTTTGACTGTATGAAAACAAAGAACTAATTTGAAAATGAGTACCAGCTCCGAACTGGCTCCGGAACCGCCTTGATGGAAAAGGGCTATATGAAACTCAGTTTTTAACAAAATTCTATACATGTGCCCTATTCAAAATTTTGTTCCCCTTTGCTGGTAAAAGACCCTCCACTCTCCTGGAATGGTTTTCTAATAGATTTTAGAGCACGGCTATGGGAATTTGTGTCAATTCAGCCACAAGAGCATCAGGACACTCAAGTTATTCTACACCAACTTTGGAGAACAATGCTTCGCTCTGTGCACAGGGGCATAGTCATGCTGGAATTAAGTTGCACTCCATAATTCTATTGAAGTGACGCTATAATGCCAAGAATACAAAGACCTTCTAAACAACCTTTTAACTACAGTATGTGGAAAAAAAGTCTGGTGAAGGTCAACTTATGGGTGTGATGGTCCATATACTGTCCACATACAGTAGTGCACAAAGCTCTCTCCTATCATCATGACACTAGATGTTTATACACAGACCTTAATATTGCACTAATAATACTGTAGGTATAAGACTGAATTCTTGTAACCAGTTATAACGCAGCAAGCAGAATTTATTGGAAATGATTGGAAACCTGACCTAACCTCATAGTTGGATAAACTACTACTTCTCCTTTGTGCACATCAAAAAAGTTATATTCCGATTAAATGCTTCGTGCATGTAAACACACGTCTTATCAGATCATTATGAATGTAAACAGTTGAGTTGAATGATTTAAATCGAACTGAAGAAATGTTGTATACTGTATGTAAACGTAGTTAATACTAGTAATAGTATTAGTAAATAGTTCTATTTTATTATGCTAGCGCAATAGCTCGATCATCTGATTAAGATGCCTAATGTCTTATGAGTCCAAATAGTGCCCCTGTGGACTATACCCTAAACAAATTCTGTGTGTCAGTCTGGTTTAACAGAGAAACAATTGACTTCAGATAACCGTATGTGATAAGAAGTGCCAAGTCCTTTGTTTTAAATGAAGAAGTTCCACTTTGTGTCATGTCACCACCTCTCTCTCTGATGTCTCTCACTTCTCTTGGAGACGTAATGGTTACTAATTCACACAAGTCAGGTAAAATAGGTAGAAGATGAGTGGCATTTATTTTGGTTCTCCTATTTTGAAAGGCAAAGTACAATATTGTATTGTCTGCTTCTTTTATTTTAGGTTAGTCAAGCAATTAAAAATAAATTTAAAATTTAAATTTAAAATTAAAAATACAAGGTGTCCAAGTGAAACTAGGGATCATTTATAGACTTCCTTTGTTTCGGATGTGAAGCAGACAGTCTGATCATCACTCCAGAGAAACCTTCCACCACAATGCTATCCAAGCACTAGTAAATGTGCATTAGTGTAGCAGGGGATTATATAGAGACATTACAGTGGTTTTATTCTCATAGCTGTGTTCTGTTACACATTCAAAAGTCCCGCTTGGATTCCTAACACCCTTTCAAGGTTACACTGCTCTGATATAATGTAATATTTTTATTCCATAGTAATATTCATACACCGTTATCCATTCGTCCATCACATAAACTCCCATGAACCCTCACCTGGGTCCATGACCGAGTGTATTTATGACACACACAAGGAAATTTTCCATGGCCAAGTCAGTGCTTTACACAGAGAACAAGCCCTGGTAAAAGAGGAAAAGAGGAAAAAAAATTTTTTCTAAGAAGGATTATTTCATAGCACTTCACAGAATGATTATCGCTCGAGCTGTTTAGAGGATTTTAGTTAATTGCGTTTCACATTAAAAAAAATAAACATCTTGGTTGTTAAGACGGAAAATTAGAGAAGTAATGGGACTCTTACTACTGAGAACCCAGCAGACTGTGATTACTTTTGCCTTCATTAACAAATGTAATTTACAACAAAAAAATAAATGACTTATGGAATACAGATTTTGGGTTTTGAAAGACTCAGGAGTATCCGATGGAAAAACAAACAAAAAAAAAACACCACGCACTCATGAAGCAGTGGGGAAAATGTAATTTGAAGAGAAATAACATTGCGCGCTGTCCGACTGTAAAATCCGTTTCGTTTCATTCTGGAACGGAAACTACTCGAGGATATAGACAAGGCACGGGATTTGAGTTCCTGAGAATAAAAAAAACAACTGAAATGGTATTGGAAGTCTAGTGCATTTGCACACAAACATTGCACCCTTGAGCAAACTAATTAGTCCCAAATAGCTCCTCAGCTGCCACACACAGAGCTCCTGGCTGTCACTGCGCTCCTTTTCTTCCTCAGAGGCCTCACTTCTTGTAAAAGACAATATGTGCTCAGCGGACTTTTTCCTCAGTAAACTCTCAGTAAAAAAGGGATTAAAGATTTATACGTGGCGTAAGGGTCACAGATATCGGCTGCGTCTAGAGAAAACGACCGATATCACGGGACGCATTTCCTGTGCTGATTAAAGTTTAAAATACAGACTATCCATCAGACACGTTGAGTTTGGAATCTTGCTTGCGTGCAAAAAAAAATGAGAAAGAACTTGGCTTTTCAGCGAAAAAAAGAAATATTTTTATGTAACACAGAGTTTGATATTTTGGCCCATATTTCTTCGGTCGTGAGTCACCTAGGCAACAAGATTTTTCTGTTCCGCTGATCAAACAAAGCACCGAAGATCACGGACTTCTGTATAATTTGCATAATAAGCTAAACCTACTTTCGCAAACCAGTTCTAAGCTGCCCAACCAATTTGCATAAATGTGAATTTAATTAGGCCAAAAGAGTTAGTGGTAGAAGTGCATAAACATAAGGTTTCATCACCATGAATGCACACCAGCCTCACACAAAAGCAGCGTTTCAGAAGGAACAACTTATTGGCCGGCACCAACCAAAGACAGTGAGAAAAAAACGAAAAAAAAACTGTGATTGGCTTAAGAATGGTCGCATGATTAAAACCTGGAAGGTGAGAACTTCTGTGAATTGTGAAAAATGAAGTGTTCAGATTTTCAGATTAAAATCATGAACTTAAATGTTTGGAGTTGCATTGTAAAGAATGAGAACGCCCAGGATTGGGACTAAACAGTGTCCATAGGAAAACCACTTTTTGGTTAGACTCATCAGAAAAAAGGCTTCACTTTGCTAGGGATCATAAAGATTGGACTTTGGAGCAATGGAAACAGGTCATGTGATCTGATGAGGCAGACTGACCCCCATTCCAGAGAAATGGGTGCATCAGGGTACAAAGTGATGCACCTGTCATGCATAGTGCCCTCTAGAGGCAGTGCTATGATCTGGGGTTGCTTCAGTTGGTCAGGTCTAGTCTCAGCACAACGTAATGTGGAAATAAAATAAAGTCATCTTACAACCTGAATGTACCAGATTATCACATCTTGAAGTTTTTCATCCCTGCTTGCCCATAAATAACCCAGGGCTCAAATACTTTTAGTCAAATATAGTATTCGTGTACTTGGTGATAGTGCCCGCCACTTGCTGTATCTAATCTCGCGGTTGGCTTTGGTCTAAGTATTCATCATGCTTTGGTTTGGCATGAGCATGTGAGCCGGTTAAAAATAAAGTGCAGGGCTCCCGAAGGGGCAAAAAACGAAATTGTTCAAATTTAGTCAGTGTTAAAGCCAATTGTGGTGGGAGATCTAGAGAAAATTGCCCATTCTTTCTGAGCGGCGTATCGTTTTGCACTGTCAATCAGGGCATCACTAGACAATCACGGGTGTCTGAAAGCGCATGTTTGTGCAAGACGACAAATAGTACTTTCCTCTCGGTGGGTTCAGCCTCCCTGATTGGTAGCTGTCTTATATAACAAGGAGAGTCGAGCTAATGGATGCAAACTGGCAAATCACTAAATGTAAATCCACATACTGTAGACGCCTGCGATAATGGCATTCGCAGCATTTGTCACAAAATGAAACGGTCTCAAATTCCAAGGTCAAAATGATACCTTTTTATTTATGAGAATCGTTCACACGGAAAATGATATCAACCAAGACACCCAGAGTAAACACTTCACTGTTATTTTCCTATTGATTGGTTTCATGTAGCAACATTACTAAAACATCTGTAGACAGCGTGCGAGTAAAGAATTGTGATTAAAAAAAAAAAAAGTGATGCCATTTCAATCAGAAAACCGCAGTATTCCCGTGCTGCACTTTTCTGCCGAGACTGCCTCAGTCAAATGTCCAGTAAGTTAGGGGTTCATCAAATGCCTATATGACAGTCTGCCTCATAAAAAGGCATAAACGGTGGTCATTTACCAATAAATTACCGTTCACTAAAAGATAACGACGCTCCGTCTGATACTTCAGAACCGGGTCCGTTTAAGAAAAACGGAGTCGAGCCTCTGTTGTGCTTGTGTGTGTGTAGGCTGTGTGACATCCACTTAGGCTTATCGAGCAGGGTAAACAAGAACTGAATTCCGATCAGTTTGTGTATGCAGTAAAGTGCTGACACACTAAGGCGAGTGACAAGCTCAATTCAATCGCCAGGCTCTTGCTGCTCCGGACAGCTTTGGCAGGCGGTGAGTTATGGGCTCTAAAGGAATGAGCAGAAATCAGCCCTGTGCAGCCTTTCAGCCAGGAAGGTGATACCATGATCACATTGCATTTGCACTGGCATTTCTGTTTTTTTATGTAAACCTCGGGAAAACACTGCGCGTGTGTGTGTGTGCATGTGTGTGTAGGTACTGTAGATTTCAGAGAGGGAATAAAGCAGCAGTGTGTCAGTCGAGTATACCCAGATATTCCTACAGTTACGAGGATGGAGGAGAAAAAGAATGTGGATGGGAAAAAAAGACGTGTGTGTGTGTGTGTGTGCGCGCGTGTGTGTGAAAAAGAGGGGGGCTGTCTACAGGGATGCAGGTTGTCTGCTCTAGGCACCAGACTGAGCCACTGTTGTTTTACATGCAAACCACACACACACACACACACACACACACACACACACACACACACACACACACACACACACACTCACTATTAATAAAACCAGATTGGACATACTGAGACAACCCGGAGACACATGGTGCCAGAACCAATTTCTCCTTGAGCACATTCGGGCCGTAACAAAGAATAAATTTGTACACATTTCATCTTACACCACGTGAATGTGTTCTCCGTAGCACTGATACTTTAACTATTCTATCACACATTTAGTAATAATATTAATTATCATGCGTCATCTTGCTGGCGTAGTGTTTAGCACTGTCGCCGCGCCTTGCACCTCCAGGGTCCGGGTTCAATTCCTGTCTCGGGTCTGTGTGCATGGAGTCTTCCTGCAGAAAAACTATTAATAAATGAGACCGATACGATATAAATAATAGATTCAAAACAGTGTCCCTACTTTAGAAACTTTTGCTCCAGTCCCTGGATGCTGCATGCAAAACATCGTATTTGAGCACGCTTTCGAATTCACCTCATTAACTTTTAAACAAAGGCCCGAGCACATAATCATAATCATGCGCAGAGGCGTCTGAACAAATCTAAATAATCAGGGCCGATTAGGCTTCCCAACAGGCCAAAGACTATGAAACAAGTGTGAAATAAGCTTTCCGAATAAGAGAAATATGCAAACGAAAGTCAGCTGTGTCTAAATGTGTGCTTTCATGCTTTCTCATGGCCTGTAAACAAAAAAGCTAGTTCTCTGTGTGTGCTATAATATTCATGAAAAAAAAAATTTAATTAAAAAATGGTTGAGGGATTTAAGGGGCACAGATACCTAATTGGAAGGGGTGCGGCTTGTGACTGCTGAGATAATAAAGCAATTTCAGGCGTTCCAACTAGTTTTTCACAATCATGTGCAATCAAGGACTCTTTAAACAGCTCGAATCAAGCGTCTGTAACGCTCTCTCGTAGCGAAGCCTTCCATCTCCCATGTTTTTGCTACTATTTCATGCTTCCCTTTCATGTTTTCACAGTTATAACCTGACCTGGATATGCTTACCCTTGTCTTTTCATGTATCTATGCTGCTAGATATCTGTGTATTAATGATAAGTTTAAGCTCTGCTAGCTCTGTTGGTGTCGCGGTCTTGCTACAGATTTGGATATCATGTATCATGTTCCCAATGCAGTCCAATTTTTGTTCTCCCTGAGAAAAAATGCTCTGTTGATGCCAGAGGTTAGAGGAGAATGGCCAGAGTGGGTCCAACTGATAGAAAGGCAACAATAACTCAAATAACAACTCTTTACAACCAAGGCATGCCAAAGAGCATATCTACTGTAAACACACAACATGTAGAAACCCCAAATCAGATGGCCTACAGCAGCAGAGGTTCACACCTGGTGCAACTCCTGTCAACTAAGACTGAAGCTACAAGTCACATGTGCTCACCAAAATTGGACAATAAAAGATTGGGAAAAAATGTTGTCTGGTGAGTCTTGATACAGCGGTACTGTAGGGTCAGAATTTCCCATAAATAACATAAAAGCAAGGATCCATCCAAGCCTTGTATCAACGGTTCAGGATGGTGGTGGTGGTTTGTTGTGGGGAGATATTCTTGGCACACTTGTAGTACTTGTAGGACTTGGTCTCCATAGTACCAACTGTACATTGTTCAAATGCCACAGCCTACCTGAGTATTGTTGCTGACCGTGTCCATCCCTTTATGACCATAGAATAACAGGCCATGTCACAAATCATCTCAAACTGGTTTCTTGAACATGACAATGGGTTCACTGTACTCAACAGTCACCAGATCTCAATCCAGTCAAGCGCGTTCGGGATGTGGTGGAACGGGAGATTCACATCAGGGTGTGCAGCCGAGAAATCTGCAGCGAAAGCGTCTTCAGTATCATGATGCCAACATCTCTACGGAATGATTTCTAAGCACCTTGTTCCATCTGTGCTATGAGGAATTAAGGCAGTTCTGATGACAAAAAAGAGGTACAACCAAATAATACCATAGGGTACCTAATGAATCGACTGGTGAGTGTACAGTATATCAGAGTAACCTATTTACGATACATACTGAACCTCCTGTACATAGGATATCCATAAATACTGTATGCTACTTATGCAACTTTGGCTAGACGCTAACTGCATTTTATTGGCTTTGTACATGTAGTGTATCTCATCAAATCTAATTAGAACAAGAATGTAATGGAATTCCACTATTTCAATGATTCACCCTTTATCAGAAACATCTTTCTCTCTTTTTTTTTTTCTCAGCTCCATGATTCCTTTATACTGCACCCCTGCCATATGGTGCCATGGCAGCAAAATCCAAGGACACCCCTGCATGATTTAAGAGCTCAACGGTTCTTTATAAAGTAGAAACTATGAAATCAGCATCTTAAAAAAGAAATTATAATCTAATACATGTGGTGCTGCCTCACAGCTCCTGAGCCCGGGTTACTACTGTATGTTTCTGTGCATGTTCTTCCCCCGACAGTCTTTCCTGTTCTCCAGTTCCCTCCTATGTTAACAGGTGGATTGGTTATATTAAAAGCCCTCTAGGTGTGTGAATATGTCTGTGACGCATTCTAATTCCTATTCCTTTTACACCGAGGCTAAAGAGGATTGGACGAATGATCTAATACAGCACTCGCAATCCAATATAGCTATATTACAAAGCAGGCACATGTACCGTAAAAAGCATCGGGATCAGTGGAATTTGGCAAGACTAGGCTGATCAAATTTGACATGCCAAATCTAAAGCAGAAGGAGCCACTGTGCTTTTAAGCAGCGCTTTTGACTGCCAACGCCTGTGATTTATGAGCGAAAGAGACATTTACCCACACACCCCGTGGTGGTAAGCACCATTGCACATTCAGCAACTGAGAGCCTGGGCAAATGTCATTAGTGGGTGCAGGGAGAGCTCATACTGTAGCAATGCACTTTTTTATGGTGGATGATATTCATATGCGCAGGTAGAGTGCAATGTGCTTTCTCAGGCCGGACATCGATGCTTGTGCAAACGAAGCGGTTTTGTAGGTACTTGAGTTTTTTTTTCTTCCTACAACTGTTTAAGCTTAATAAGGATACAGTGCACTTTAGTTCAATTCATTCACCCTTGTGTTTTCACCAACCTACACAGAAAGGTAATGTCCGCACAGATGAGTGGACGTGTTTTGCTATTAGTGCCGGAGTAATGTAAAAATGTCAAGAGCAACGCTCCTGTGCCTTTCTACTTTATCAGCTACAGTGGCTTGCAAAAGTATTCGGCCCCCTTGAACTTTTCCACATTTTGTTACATTACAGCCACAAACATGAATCA
>JAQQZT010000006.1:6235957-6246039 GCA_030068275.1 Clarias platycephalus
TATTTTTATGTATTTATTTTTTTGGACTGTGGAACGAATAATTTGAGTTTCCATTATTTCTTATGGGAAAATTAAATCTGGTTTACGAGTGTTTTAAAATATGAGCCCACTTCCGGAACAGATTATGCTCATAATCCAAGGTTCCACTGTAATTATGTAGTTTCAAGCCAGAATAGGCAGATAACTCTGTATGTTATCTGTATGTAATATATATTTTCTTTCCCAAACAGTAAACTGTATGGTCAGTGTTTTAGGCTTAAACAAATATGTCTGTATGTCGATTAATCTACAGCTAATACTTGTATATACAGTATAATTAATTTAGAAGAAGTAAAAAGTTTAATTTTGTTCATTTCTGGTGCTGTGGACAGCTGTGTTGATTGAACATCACTCTGTAAATAGAGAAACATGTGAATCCCCCAAGCTGACTTGTGTTGTGGTGATATTTTATGTCATGAAAAAACACACTCTGTCAAGGAAAAATGGTTCACTGAGCTGTGCAAAAATAGTAACAGTACCATCACCTGTAGAAAATAGTGCAAATAATGTTTTTGACGTCAAAACAACATGGCTGCACACAGCATCAAAAATAAAAAAAAATACAACTTGAACTTGTTGTCAGCAGAATTGCTACTCACTGGATTCCTTTTGACTCTAGAGACTGCTGTCTGCGAAAATCACAGATTTCTGAAATACTCAAACAAGCAGGTCCGGCACCAACAACAATGGCACTGCCAAACTCATTGAGTTTAAAGTGACTGAAGGAAAAAAAAATGACTTGCTTTAAATGATTTAATGCACTGAGGTGTTCCTATAAAAGTGGCCAATAAGTGTGTATTATGATGGATTGTTGTAGCGAATTTCCTCACATCTCAGACTTTCACGACACTGCCTACCTGTGATTAATACGTATAAACGTACTCGATTTATCCTCATTAATATCCCTTATCTCGATGACATCTTGCTAAAGACTGTTGAAATATGGAGCTCTGTGAGTATAACCAGAGGACAGATTTCCTTATGGAGATTTACTCATCTTTTTATAGCAGGAACAGTAAAGATTTCAAAGCTCTTTTCACTCCTGGATTTCATTGTTCGCGCACTGACTGAAGATCTGTGTGTATCACCTCAAACTGAAGCGATGTGCTAACAATCTAGCACAAGATGTTACTTGATATAGCAGTAGTAAGTCTGTTCTGAGGCGTGTTGGTTGCTGTGGGCCAATAAGACCGAGCAGTTTAAATGAAATACGTTTTATGTGATTTAGAGCATGCGGCACGGTGGTGTAGTGGTTAGCATTGTCGCCTCGCACCTCCAGGGTCCGGGTTCGATTCCCATCTCTGTGTGCATGGAGTTTGCATGTTCTCCCCGTGCTTGGTGGGTTTCCTCCGGGTACTCCGGTTTCCTCCCACAGTACAAAGATATGCAGGTTAGACTAAATGGCGTCCCAAATTGCCCGTAGTGTGTGAATGGGTGTGTGAGTGTATATGTGTGTGTGCCTTGCGATGGATTGGCACCCTGCCTCGTGCCCTAAGCCTCCTGGGATAGGCTCCAGGTCCCCGTGACCCTGAATACAGGATTATGCGGTATGTGAGATGAGTGAGTGTTAAACTAAAGAATTAGGGCAAAATGTTTTGCTGCGACATTGCTGCAACATGCCTAAATCGGTGGTTTTATGTAACAACCTCAGCAGCAACCTCATTTCCCCTCTTGTCTGTTCCATCCACTCAGCATTCAGCATCACCAGTATATTAATAGTACCAGCCAGATCATCTGTCTTCATCTCCACCTGTTTCTCACTGGTTCTTGCCTTAAGTTATATATTTCTTTTGAGTGAATTATTTATGTCACTGTGTCTGGGAAAAAAAAAAAAAAAAAAAACATTCATCTGAAACTGCTCAGGTACAGAGACTTGACTGGAATTAAGAGCCAAAATCTTGGCTAAAAAGACAGCTAAAAAGTCCTTCTGGAGCCCTGAAAAACCATTTCTCCAGACTGCATTATAAATAAAAGACAGTCTGGTTCGTTGGAAGCAAAACATGAAGACATGCGGGACAACTGAAGACTTTTGCACAGTGCTGTTTATGAATGTGAAGGGGAAAAGGTACATAAAAAAAATACACACATGCACACAGACACACACTCTCACCATGGTGTCCTGGTCCTCGGCCTGCACGGTGGTCACGACGGTCCCTTTGACTGCATTGGGAGCCACCATGCCTTGATACAGGGTCTGGCTGAAGACGGGCGAAAAATCGTTCATGTCCTTTGCAAACACAGAGAAGAGAATGACAAGCCTGATTAATGGCACCTTTACACAGCTTTCCTCCATCTCCTCTCTCTCTCTCTCTCTCTCTCTCTCTCAGCCATGCTTGCAATTGCAACTCTCATACGAGCAGGACCCCATTACCTTGTGCCTCCGCTGCACTAAACAAAAATGGCATTTATTCAATAGCAGATCATGAACAGCATTAAGGATGTGACACAGTTTTACGTGCCTAGGGATTTGTTCTTTAAAAGGAGAAAAAAAACTCAGACGGGAGATAATTATAGCCTTTGAGAATGCAGAAAACATAAAAGTCAGTGACACTAGAAGGAAGAAAATAAAAGCGGAAGAAGACAGAGAAGGAGCTGAGCTGAAGGGGAACAGCGGAGGACGTGACTTTCCACTATGAGGTTTATTTGTGGAGGACTTGGTGAAGGATCTGAGTAGCGCGGCATTGCGAAATGAATGCCGATGAGCCAGACGGCTCGGGCCTCTCGTCTTCAATACAGCACGCTTCTCTGAGTCCAAGGAGAGGCCAGCACAGTTCAGCTACCTAAATTACACACCCTTTCTCCCCCCACCGTGGCCCCTCCTGCAAGAGCTGGCCTTTCAAAGATGTCCTTGGGATGATCTGAGCTCTTGACTAATAAAACTGAGCTGTTTACTCATGTGTCAAAAATAATGGGGGATTGGAGAATGAAACTGCTGTTTTGTTTTATTTTCGTTTTTTTTGCCTCTTCCATATCCTCATATCTGCAGGTATGATATCCTGTCAGAAATGAAAAATACAGGCCTTTTATTCTGTTCAACACACACACATACAAAACACAAAATAGAAATAAAGAAAATAAAATAAAGTGTAAGACCACCGCTGGCGATGTTAGTCTTGCGGTTATAGCTTTCCTCATCAGGACTCGTTCCCTGGGGGCGCTATCACATCTTAATCACTCTGATATTACTCAGCCTCCATGCATCAGGTAACTCATTCATTGGCTGCTTAGACTTGCGCTTTCTCATTTTCCGCAGCAACTAATGATCAATTAGCTACGGCATGAAAAGAGGAGAAAATTAATAAACAGTCCCAGAACTCATCTGCTAAGACAATTAGCTATTCTTGTGAGACTGAAGGGAACATAATATGCTCGGTGCCTCGTCGCGCAGCGCTGCTTTGTGAATGCGATGAAATGAGCTACGGGGAACTCTTGTGACATGAACAGGAGCCAAACAGATGGCAACCAAAACATAGAGAAAAATCACTTGCATCCAACGAGAATTTGGTAAATCATGGGCATTTATTTGACAAGCTTTTTTTTGTTGTTTGTTTTTGTATGTTAAAAACTATAATCTTATTTATGGGGTAAAAAAAAAAAAAAAAGCAAGCTTTATTGGTTGGTGTGATTAAGGTTAAGGAAAATTAGGATGGATGACCTTAGGAATATCAATCCACTTGAAAAATATCACAACAGTGTTCCCTTTCAGTCGCTGGTACTAAACCCAGCAGCTGGCCTTCACTGAAGGCTAATTGGCATTCATCATTGGTCTGATGTCTCATCTCCAGAATCCTTTCGACACCGGGAGGCCACAGGGCTCAGAGAATTTTGAAAGAATGAATGGCGACTTGTAGACACACCATACATACACATTCACTGTTTCAATATGATTGTCCAGCTGATAATGTGGAAACACATGGGATGATTTGCAAGCCAGGAGAAAGTCACACACTCTGACAACCATAAGCTTTGATTACAGCACACAATGTGGTTGCTCAGTTCATGTGTGAAAATGATACCACTATTTCCCAATCCGACTCCACAGGAATGTGCCCGTGTGGCATCAGGGACGAAAAACATTCAGTACATTTCAGGTCGTCAGCTGACTTAATTTTTTGCCACGTACCATTACTGACCAAAAGGTCCAACAGTGCTTGGAATAAAGTCAATCTCTACCCATCAGGCCACAAGTCAAAGTCAAATCTTTATACGCCCTGGCAAATTGAAGCCGTTATCTGATTAGACTCACTAACAAGTGGTTTTCCTGTCGTCACACAGCTGTTTGGTCCCAATCCTGTAAGTTCTCGTGACATTGTGTGATGACTGTTGCATCTACTGTTTATATATTTTGATGCAACTTGACCAAGCATTTAAGTGATCTCTGATTAAGGGTGAGACATGGGCAATGAATGTTTTGGGGAACCTGATAATTGGAAGTAAAATGGTTGGCTTACCATGATGGTAACTGTAACAGTAGCTAAACCGGGTGGCATGGTGCCCTCGCCGTCTACTGCCTCGACCACGAAGGTGTGCGTAGTCTCCTCAGGAGAAAGCTTCTCGAAGTCCAGTGTGTACAGCACCTTCAACTCTCCTGTAACAGGATTTAGCTCAAAGAGCTTCCTGGCCGCCTTCGTACTGATACGGTAGGTGATGTTTGAGTTCAAGTCTGCATCTAGAGCCTAAATTAGGAAAGAGAGAGAAACGTTCAATATGTATGTAGAACATGAGACAATCTCAAAATCAGGGATTTTAAACATGCACTGCGGGGTAAATGTGTGGTGTCCTGGGAAATCGGCCAAATGTCAAAACGTCTTCGAATGAAATTGATGAAAAAAGAAAGGCGGCCTTCCACCGAAATTGAGCTTTTAACACACTTTGACACCTCTACTTTAAGACCACTTACATGCATTTTCTCAAATCGATACAAATATGAATGAGAAATGATCTCATTAACTTTCGGTTCTCGCCTAGGCTTACTGCAGAGATCATATTATGTAGATAAAGGAGCCAGTTTAATAGACATGGCTAAAAAACTGTCTGTAGGATTGAATAAAGATGCATTTAAAGATAGACAGTTTTCAAGGTCATATTTTTGAAATAGCAAATTTTATTTATGATGTTAAATTGAAAAAAATGCTAATAAAATAGAATGCTCTCACATACTGTATGCAATGTGTTTGTGTGTCTTGGAGGGCATTTAATAGAGTCGTTCGATGTCATTTTAATCCCGTTACACTTTGTGCAGAAAGATTAAGTTTCAATTGCTTCAATTTTCTTTTAAAGTAGAAAATCTCTCAGAATTGCACTATGGCTACTTGTCCAAACGTTGCACTATAGCTGATTTCACATGATGTTCTTTGCTATTATCCAGCATGCGTCAGTGAGAGGTAGAAGCAGTAGTCCATAAAAAAGGATTATGAACTTCATCCTATTAACTAATTTAGATTCATTCATTTACAGTATGCATGCATCATACTGAAGCCATGATTATAGGAACTTAACTTAATAATGTCTTTATTAAAACTTTATTTCCTTGCATCACTTTCAGAACTGTCACAGTGAACTGAACTTCATACAGAGACTGTACTATGACCTACGAGAAGCATTCAAATCAAACCAGGACTTTTGATTGTGCAGAATAACAGAAAATCTTTATTTCTCTATGTAATCCACTTCTACACTAATTCACTTATCCCAGCGTTTCACTAGTGCTTGGATACCATCAAGGTGGAATGTTTTCTCAGTACACCGGAGACGTGATCGTACTGTCCGATTCATGTTTGAAATGCTGGCCTCCCAGGAACTCCTTTTATGGCCAATGCAAGAGGAAATGGCTTGGAACGATACAATATAATCAGTTTTACACCTTCATTAGATCACAGTTTAAGTCCCAGTTTGACTTGAACACCCTTTGTATATGATGAATGAACTGAGGTGGTCTTTCTAAATATTATAATTCATGCAAAATCCATTATTCAGTAAGTAACAATAAATTGCAGAGGTAAGCATTTACAGTGTCTACATCTTGACCTAAAATAGACAAGTGTTATGTCACTGCTGGGTGGAGCCGCAAAATGGCCTACATACTGTAGACTTCGTTTCCCAGAAGCCTCTCAAATCACATGACTCCATCACATGGCTTGTAATAATCGTGTGCAGCTGGTTTGTGTTATTCTCTAATTTATCTTCTATTATTCTTGGATAGTCTTGAGCCCTCCCTTATTTCTTCTTATGCTTCTTTTTAAAGAGCCAGGCTTTCTCATCTTTTAATGTTGTCTTGAGGAATAGTTCTCCAGGCGTCTCGAAGGACTTATTGCCTCTCATTTTTGGCAAGATTTTGTCTCTCATTTTCGGTCCAGTATCTGGAACCAGAATCATTCAAGAATTAAAAAAAGCATCTAATTTAAGACATGAACCAGTGAGAAACCGGTGCAGATGATGACGATGTTGATTAGTATACCGATGATGCTGAATGTTGAGTGGGAGGAACAGACGAGAGGGGAAATGAGGTTGCTGCTGAGGTTGATACAAAAAACAACCAATTGGCTCAAAAACGTTTCACGTCTAACATTTTTCTTAGAAATCACTATAGATTTTTGTCTTTTTTAAGATGGTTTTGCTGCATTTAGCACATGCTGCACCTTACAATACTATATCTAAAAAAGAAATGAAATTAAAGAGATAATACTACCGCACTCGAGACGTGTGGCCGCTTTTCTGTGCAAGAGACATTAGATACATGCATTCTGTAAATTAAGCTTTGCTTCGTTTGGTTACATCCACTATCCTGTCCTCTAATCAAGATTTCTGAACTTTAGTATACCTGTAACTTAAATAATTACGACCACCATAAATATTGTACGATCTGAAGCTCCTTGAAGGGGCCTCATGTGGTACATCCCTGTAAATCGTCAATTACTGTACCGAAGTAAAAGTGAACCCTGTAGAGGAGAAGTCTGATGGTGCATTACAAGCTGAAGGTTTTTTTTAATTGATTATAATGTTTCTCGTGCTCTTCAGCAGTCTTTGTAATTAAAAAAGGTTTTGTGTGCAACACGTTTTCCTTGTCCTGATTTTCTGCCAGTGACTCACTACGAAAATATAATCAGTGCATGAGTTTGCTGTATTCTTTTAAATTAAAACGGAACCCACACAGTATTGAGACTAAATTGCAGTTTTACATTGCTGCAAACACAACTGCAAGCTAATTATTATTATTTTTTTTTAAACAAAATTCACACCCAAAACAATTTCACTTTTTGTCATGTATGTGCTTTTTACTGTAACTCCCTTAAGACCCAATAAACAATATATGAGTGTTCACATGAGTCAAAATTTATCTGCATTTTTAAAAACAACATAAAAATTGTAATTTGTACAAAAGAAGTGCAGCGTTGAGTGACTCGTTTTTTCGAGGCTATACACGGTGCCGAAACAACTCACAGAATAGCATAAACTGAAGTGTTTGGATAGCTGCAAAGAAAATGTAGACTTCTTCTAATTAAGGTGAAAGTTTCTTAAAGAGAATCGTTACTGGTGACGAGACATGGATTCATCACTATGAGTCTGAGAGTATGGATCGGAAACATCCTCAATCGCCCACTGAGGAAAAAGTTCAAAAGACATCAATTACTTGGAAGATGTTATCAGGGATTCTCAAGGGCCAGTATTGGAACATTATCAGGAAAAAGGTTCAACAATCAACAGTCCTCGCTACTGTGAGACGCTTATTGGCCTAAACTTTGGATTAAATACAGAGGACTGCTATCCAAGGGCGTTGCGATTTTGCATGATGTGCACACTTTTGCCCACACTGGCGACACTTCGTTTTGAGGTGTTAGTGTCCTCCTTATAGTCCTGATTTCGCTCTGTCAGACTTTCACCTGTTTGTTCAGCTGAAAGCAGCCCTACGATGACAAAGAGGTGAAGAAGAAGTGAAGACAGCTAAGACGCATTCGTTGCTCACAGCTCGGCCTAAAACATTTTTTATAATGAGTGAGGGAATGCGAAAGCTTGGTGACAGATGGACAAAGTGTGTTAAAAAGCAAGGAGATTAGGTGGAAAAATTATGTATTTGTCTCTTGTAAAAAATTACTTTATAAAACAAATTCTACAGCCAGAGTGCGGATAATTTTTGACTCACCCTCATGCAAAACTTTCATCATCATGTAATTCAACAGTACTTTGCTATTTCTTTTCTTCTTCTTTTTTTTTTTAAAGGAAAAAAATCGTAAGATTTCTCATAACTACCAATATGGAGATATATCTCATTTTGCAGTCAAACTATTCACATAGTAAATTACCAGAGTAGCCGGTGGGACACGACTTATTAACATGTGGAAGCTCTTAATTTTCTCATTCCCTCATGATACTAACTCTTAGCCATGCCTTAATGACCTCATTCCCATACATTTCCCATACACGACATGGACACTCATTAAGATCTCATTCGCTCATATTAATAATTCATGGTTATGCATTTATTAAAGCAGCAGTTTCACCATATATACAGCTTATAAAATCGTACTTAATTAAGACTGTGAGGTTTTAGCCCAAATCCTGGTATATGTACATAAAGTACAGTATCATAGCCGCCCATCTGATCAATGTCAGTCGCAACAGTCTAGATTTAGTTCCTCCATTATAATAGCATTTTAACACCTTTTATATACGAGACATCATGTGATTAAGACACAACATAGTAGCACTGTGAGTTGAACAACAACAAAAAAAAACATTTGTGATTTCTAGAGGGCTTCAGATGGGGAAGCACAGTTTTGACAATGGGGTAAAGTATCAGTGCAGCTCAAAGAAGAGCTCAGAAAGTCAGAAACCTTCAGTGTGTGCGTGAGAGAGAGAGAGAGAGAGAGAGAGAGAGAGAGAGAGAGAGAGTGGAGAGCACAGACAGAAAGGCCACTAATCTCCGAGAGAGAGAGATAAGGCTGTCAGCATGGCCTCCCAGCAAGTGTCATTGGAGGTCTGTCACTGATGGAATGATAATTTTGTCACTGCAGTGTAAGAAGCAGCCCTCACACATATATACACACACACACACACATGGGGATTCTAGCAATTACACACCCGTGATAGCTTTCAGCTGATAAGACCAGATTCATGCTCTCAGATGAGAAAACATTTCAGAACAACGGCTATGCGATGATGAAGTAATGAGATAAAGAGTGCAGATATTCCAACACCACGTCGACGGGAATGGCTGAAATTCTGCACGGAGGAGGAGAAAAATTCTCCGGTTACAAAGTCAGTTTAAATTCGTATTTCTAGGAACGGGCCGCGATCTGATACTGGCCTGAAACGCTGGATCGGTATCGGATAGGATTTGAAAATCTGGCCCACGTCCAAGGTACAGTAGATCTGAAGCACATTACCATCAAGGCTGTGACGTTTCTCATAACTTCTCGTTCATAATCTTGATTAGAGTCGGATTATCTGACCGGTTAGGATCAGTATCAGGGTTTAGCCCAAATCCTGGTATCAAAAAAAAAAATGTTGGCTTGGAACACAGAATGCAAGAGGTGTTGTACTGTATAGGCATGAAAGAAAAATAAACTCCAAACAGTCCCTTTTAAAAAGAAAGAAAAGAAGAAGTTAAAAGTCCGAAGGCACTAACTGGAGCATGGAGGAAAGCTTTAAAAGAAATAAACTTTAATAGACAGAAGAACAATAAAATTGATTTGAAGGTTTAAAGTAAAATCGAAAGCCGTCTACACCGCTTCTCTCCAAAATCGACTTGTTGACATTTGATCCTTGAATGCGTTTTTCTTTTTTCTTCCATATATATATATATTTGTTTTTTTTTTTTACTTTATTACCTTATCTTGAGCCTTCAGGTAGCACAAAGCTGTCTGCCCAGGGAGGGCTTTGATCTTAACGCTTTAAAGCTTTCACAGATCTGACGTTTCCTATCTGCGGTCAGAGAACAACCATCATTTTATTTGGTCACTTTCAAACAGAGCAGTGTGTGTGTGTGTGTGTGTGTGTGTGTGTGTGTGTGTGTGTGTGTGTGTGTGTGTGTGTGTGTGTGTGTG
>JAQQZT010000006.1:6262339-6277444 GCA_030068275.1 Clarias platycephalus
GGCGTGGTTGGAGGTTGCGCGCGCATTCAGAGCATTAGACGGGGGAGGGGGGATTGGTGGCTGGGGAGGAGTTGGGTGCGCGCGCGTTCAGATCATCAGACCGGGGGGGCCAAAATGTGCGTCGGTCAGTGTATGCCCTATGGTCAGTCCAGGCCTGCATTAAAGCACGAGTTCATATCAAATACTAAGAAACTCTATAATTCATGTATATAAGTTAAATAGTCTACATGTTCACTCAAATTGTGGTCAGTTAAATAATTTGTAATATGATAATCTGTAAACTATTGCATGCAATTAATTAAAAAATTGCAAAATGGAAGTTGTTTTACAAGTGCTGTCACACTTGTGCGTACAGTTTTTGAAGTGTATATATATATATAAAAAAAAAAAAACAACATACTGCCCCCTTTGTAATTTTGTGCAGTTACAAAGTTAAAACCTTTTGTTATACTTTTTCACCCATCACACCACCACCAAATTTGGTCACTTCTAGTTTGCAGTTGGGGGGGTGGGGGTGGGGGTGTGTGTGAGTATTTGCTCTGATGTGTGAATAATGCCATACTCAATTTAAATTAGTGTTGTCATTGTACCTGGATTCTCTTCCAGACCAGTGAGGCTCCATAGCTAAGCCGGCTGTGATAGTGAACGCTCCATTGCATTCATTAATATCAATCCTCCATTATTGCATATTCTGTAGAAATTGCATAAAGCCTCCCACGTTTCAAATACAATATTCTGGTAGGTGTACTAGAGCAAAAATATGGATTTCGCATTTTAGAGGTAAAATGCACAGTTCAATGTTTTCCCCTTAGACATCCTGGGGTCTAATATAACCTCGAGCTATAGTCTTCATATTTAATGCATTGATTAAATAAATTTACTCAGGTTGCTGGTTCTATGTCTTGCATTTCTGGCTGCTATACCTCCTCTAGAGCCCCAGGTCAGCTGCAGGTTGTTCAGCAGGAAACATCCATTTACTGAGGTTTTGCCCTTTTCCCAATATTTCTCCCAATGTTGGGTGCAGTGGCTATGTGGGAACACCTCCATGCCTCTCCCTGCAGACGCACTTACATTTTATCTTTCCACCACTGCCACAGCCAATAGCTTGTGTACTTCCCTAGAATCCCTTTGTGTTGCAGTTTACTAATGGTACAGTATCATCAAATTCTGCCTGCACCCTTCACTTGTGGCCAGTGTTAATGGCATTCTTCACACATTCAGTTGCTGCCATCCTTTCAAAGCAAGGCACATTTGTATGGTATGGATCCATATGTGTTTGGGAATCAAGCCACACATGTACAGTAGGTTAACCCACCTCGTTTCACTCATTGAATCTGCTCCCAGATCATGGAGGAGTGTTTTGATGCACCCTGGCCTCAGCTTTTTATTCTGGCCTTCTGGCAACTTGTATCTCTGAACCAGTTTCCCTTGAGAAAATGATTTTTAGCGAGTACAGAGATCATCTTTCCCTTCATGTTCAACAGGACAATGTTTCTGAATTGGCTAATGGTGTTGCAGTTTTTATCTTTAGCAATAAATACAGCAATTTCCTGTTGCCATTCAGATGGAATTTGCTGCTTTTTTCTGCATGATCTTTAACACCATATGACACTTTTTATAGATTACAGCTTGTATGGAAGACCACACAGGGCTGGTGCTTAAGCCGCTCTTGACTTTTTGATGATTTCTTCGATTTCTCATAGCTTTGGTGGTTAAATGAAAAAGTGATGGTGTGGAGGAGCTTGAAGGGGCACATATCCAGTTGAACTGAGGGTTGAATCATGGCCTGTGTCATGGTACAAGGTCTTCATGTGCTGCTCAAGTTTGTTCTTGGTAATGTGATCCTTCCTCTTCCTTTTTTTATCCAGCATCTGATAAATATATTTTTTAAAAAACGACATTTTTCTCATCTCATTTCTTTTCTCTGAAGCTTGATGCACTTAACACTTTGCAACCTAGCCAGCTTTGTTTGAGTTTTTTTCACAGTACCTTCCTTCAGGCTGGCTTTCTCCTTAAGTGTGACTTTCCTACATCTCTAGCACGGACCATGGCAATTGTTTACCAGCTACCAGCAATTCTTTCTCCTTTTGTTCTGCCATAGAGCTGTGCTTTGCTTGATACTAGCCTCGCTATCCTTTTTCTGCACTCCTCAGAGGTCTCAATCTGTTGAGCTTATTTTCAACTCTTCCTTACAGGGCATGCTCCAAGATCCTGCTCAAATCCTCTGCCATTCTGCTCTACTGTTTGCCTTTGGCCCCTTGATCTTGCCTCTCTTTTCTCGTTCCCTTGTGGTTATCCAGCTTGCTGGTGGTCTACGCAGTGGTGGGTGGTCGTCTCTCGGGTTTCTCTTCTTCTCTACATTCCTCCCTGCAACGTTGGTTCTTGCAGCATTGTGGGTTTAACCTGGTTTTGGGCTCCTTTTTGTCTGACTTGCTGAGGCAGTGTGATGTTGCAGGTCAGACTACCTTCAGAACTTCAAAGTCACCTGATGGATTTACAGTATGAGCCCCTGAGAGTTCTTACTTTCTGACACCCACCCACACACACACACATTTCAAAGGGTTTTCTCTTAGTAGTTTCCTGTTGCGATGATCAGATTTTGGCCCATGTTCTATCCAGCTTCTCAGAGAGTCTATTCTTATTCTGTTTCATAGGCTGTAGGGGTGCTCCCTCATGGGAAAGCCAGTGTGTAAGGTCTCTCCTGTATTAGTCCACCAGTACATCTTGGACAACAGCTGCCCTTTTCACATTAGCCAAAGGATTCACCAGTAAGGGTTCACCAGAATTCTCAATAATTCATACAGGCAGTTGTTTTTCTCTGTCTAGCACTTCTGGTTGCTGCATCTGAACCAGCGCCCGTGGGCCAGCTGCAAAGTCTTGAAATGAAACTTCAACAGTTTTCGAGAAACTACAGGGACTTCTGGGAGATACAAGAGGTATTGTAAATAGCAGCTCGGTCTATTCACAATTCTTCACATTGAATTCATGATGGACTTCCATTACATCCACAAAGATTCACAGATCTCTAATATCTACCCAGGTTAAGTGCCGGGCATGAAAGAAAGAGTACAGTAAGTTAGATAAAATGCTTTCATTGCTCCAGTGGAGTTCTTTTAAAAGATTTTAAAAGGTAGTGTGTTTGACTGATTGTGGCTGTAAATATTTCATGTGGTGGTATTAATGCCTGCGGAGTTTGAATTAAGCCAATGTAGCACTTAGTTTGAGCAAGGCTTGATGGGGCTTTAAGCTAAAAGATAGTCGCTTGCTTTTCAGTTTGTCAGCGATGTTTATCCAGCAGCAAGGAATCACTTAATGTCTGCCATTACGGGGCAAATTTTTTCACTTTTCCATAAAATGACATTAAGCTCAGCATCGACTATACAACACATTAAGGGAGAAAAAAAAAACTCACTCTATATGCCAGTTTGCTTTCACAATGTCTTTTCTCTTTCTCATATTGAGCGCTGCATCTCACCAGACTCATTTGTGCCTTTATAAGAATCGTAATCTTTTTTGTCACCCAGGGTGAAGTCTGGTAGAAGGTACTTTTTATTGAGTTCCACACGCATGGCATCCATGCTGTGTGCTTGCACATGTTGTGGATATTGTCTTCTTTTCTTCTAACTTCGTCAGAGACACTTGCCTGCATCAGTTCGATTCCATCGCAAACAACCTTCACTACATTGCCTAAATGCTTTCAGTAGTAAAAATCACAAGGATTACGATTGACTCATTTGCCATTGCATGACGCCAGATCGCCTGTGCTAAAATTAGATACTGATTAAGCTAACCAATGGAAACCAACCAACTTGAAATTTGCTGATTGCAAGACAGAGAAAATCAGGAGAGCAAGTGGAGCTAACAGCACTGTGGTCTACACCCAGCATAAAATAATACTGCTTAAGCAAGAATTTAGACAGAAATATGACAGGTATGGCTTGGACTGCCGCTGTGAAAACTCCAGCCCTTACTCAGCAGAGCAAGCCGAAACACCACTCCTGGAGTGAAGGTCAAGTAGGTCGGCGTTATTCAGGGATCTGTTCACTACACACCTCTGCCCTACGCAGCACTCAAAGTAGTTATGTTAAAAAAATTGGCTAATGATCAGATACTTTAGGAAAGGTCACTGCATATCAAAGCTTGCTGTGTATTTCAAGATTGCTCTCGCTGCCTGTCTGAACTTTTCTCAGCTATAATTGGAGGCAACAAGAACAGGGAATGCCGGAAAGGTGGCATGGGCTTTTACGGAGAAAAAGGAAAGACTATGAACAAGGCTTCCCTCTCTTTTTACTGTCATTAAAAGGAGGACAACATATTGGTTTCTTTATCCTAAAGAGTGTAGGGAAAATGTGGCTTATTTGAATAAAAGGAATACTGATTAAACCAAACTGGTTGCATATTGGGCATGACAGAAGAAAAACTGTATTTATTTTCCTTAAATGTTAGTGTTGCAGTGCTAAAGCATCACTACAAGATGCGATGCGTGCATGGCATCTAAGCCTCTGATGTGATAAATGTGCTGTCAAGAATCTGCTCAACAAGCTGAAGGTAGGAGGAGAATTATTTGGAAACCGCTTATCAAGGCTTCCTTTTACTTTTAGACATTTGGCAGATTTTTTACATTTTTATTATTATTATTTACTAAGTAAAGTGACTTAAAGTTGAGCTGAACAGATGGTGCACAATGCTTCAACCATAACAACTTGACCATGCCAAGATTTGATCTCCCATTCGTTTGACCAACAGTGGATCAAACACCAGGAAAACTATCTCTGAGTTATTGCAATGAAGTAGAAAATGTTTTGGAATTATGAATAAGCAATATCACACAAGCGGGAGTATTGTTGTGCAGCCAAGTGCCATTCTTTATCCACTGTGATATTGCTTTTATACATCTGTTCCGCAAACACCATTTATTATTGACGGATTATGATTTATTTCTTTATTTACCCAGTTCACCAAAACATATCCATACATGACTAGTGAAACTAACTAACTAGCTGGCGACGACAGTTAGTGTAAACAAGGGGCAAAGTAATTTTAAATGTAAAATTTTTTAAATGTCTTACTGGTACTGGGTGAAGCGAATAAAACACGGAGGTGGTGGACAGACCTGTAACTCTTGTAAGTTTCCCTTTACATTTCCAGTTATTCAGCTTTAGAGTATCAGCTTCGCTAACTTTTTCAGTTTCCAGGGTTAAATTCCAAATAGCATTAAATGGAAAGCTAGTGCACTATGTAGGGTGTACTATCCATTGTCACACACACCTACTGTACAGTAGTAGTGCCGTGATCAGGAGCTAAAGAGTGGTTTGGAATTCAGCCTTGTGTTAGAAGCAAGTTAGCTTGGTAGATGTAAATAAAAGAATACTGATGTAGAGTGTTGTTTACGGGGACAGATGTTATCAGATGTGTTTTCTTGCTGAAAGTGATTTTGACTGGTTTTGAATGTGTTTCTTCAGCAGGCAGATGCTCTGTCCTCAGTGAGGCGGACCGTATAGACCTACTTTCATCAATGCTTCGACCGACAGTTGGTGTAACGATTAACGAACGATTGCAACAATTTGTACATGGGAACACTTGGGACGCGTAGCGATCCATATAATTATCACTGCGTCTATAACGTCCCAGTGCCGTCTATTATTGCCTTTCGTGGAATGCCTCTCATCCAATCAGATTGCTCCGTCAGAACTAACTGCAGCGAATTTGAAATCTGACTCAGGCTGATTATCTTTTATACACTTTTCTGGCCACAAACTTTAGTTTTTGACGAGTTGCAATCTGATTGCCTGTCTGCACTTCTTCTGGGAATATTAACTTTTGAATGCCACAGCACAGCATGCTTTTCCGAGAAAGAAATTGTCGCTGGATTTCCATAAGTTCTTACTATCATGCCATTAAAAGCTTTTAAGTATATATTTTTTACGCAGTGACTAGAGGAAAGTGTCTCATCTGGGAAATAGTTGAATGAAAGAAATAAAGACGTTCTGAGGAAGTAGGTGGTTCTTGAGCACATTTATCAACAAATTGTACCAGACTCTCAGGTGAATACTGGCTTGAGACTTCCTTACTTTAAACTCAGCTGTGCGAACCCGTGCCATTCTACACTGCCAGGCATGGCAGTCTTCAACTGATCTGTTCATCAGAGAATAGCGTACAAATGATGCCGGCTCACAGTAGACTTGAAATGATGAGTGTGAGCTCCATGATTAAAAAAACAAGTACAAAAAAAAAAAATGCTGCTCTGCTTCTTTTCCTCCATCATTACAGCATGATCACTCCACGGTGAGATATTCTATTCAGATCAATCACAGCATGCCTGTGGCGTGATGCACTTAAAAAAGCACAGCAGGGACCATGAAGTGAGCAAACGGTGTAGAGTGCACAGCCCACTAAGTTCATATGTCTAAGACAGGAAAAGAACAATATTCTCGACTTCTTGTTCCAGAATGGATTTTCCACGACTGACAAATATTGCTACTTGCCACATCCACTGTTTTAATAGCTAACATGCATCTAGAGGTTCAAAGCTTCTTGTGAAACAGGACTAAAGTTCATTCTGTTCATGCTGCACAGGGATTTGGGTGAGCGACTTCTTGGTTGAAAGAGGATTGAATTCAAGGAGGTGTGACTCTCATCTGCAGCACTGTTTGATTTAATGTCTTGCCATGTTCTTACCCCATCCGGCCTGCCATCGGAGGCAGAAACGATCAGTGTGTAGCGATCCGTGTACTCTCTATCCAGCATCTTTCCCAGCAGCAAGAGTCCCGACCTGCAAGGCATCAATATGCCAGCATGAAAACCACAGTGGCAGACAAATGGGTTTTTACACAAGTTTAATAGAGTCTTTTCATGATCAACTTTAAACCTCTTGCTTGTTTGCACCGTGTGTGAAGGAATGGGGTTTAAGGTTCAAATTTACAAAGAAAGCACAAGCCAAATAGAGATATAGTGAGACATTACTCTGTTGAAAGTCACACTAATGAGCTTGTTTGTGTCTAAATAAAACAATATGGAAATGTATGAGCCATTTGTAAGACTGTTATCCAGCTAAATCAAATTACAGCCACGGGCTCCTTATAAGAAACTATAATAGAGTCACTTGGGTTCAGTCCATTTTCGTTGATGATAAGTATATTTATTGTAGGGCTGTCAATATTAACATGTCAATGCATGTGAGTTATCTAGAAATGTTTACGTAAATTAATCACATGACCAAGATTGACACAAATGGCTTCCAATAATCGCAGCACGGTAACCTGTGTGCCGGTAACGACAAGTTTTATTATAAAAAGCTAGATGGAGCCTCCGAGAGGCACAGTGGTGAAGTGCTCGCCCTATCATCCGGAGATCACTGGTTCGATTATTAACCTTTTGCAGTCGGAGGTCTAGAGAAAGCTGATTGGCCGAGCTCTCTCAGAGCTCGTGTAGCGCTCCCACATTAATCACGGCTCTACAGCCAATCAGGGGCATCTGTGAGCTCATGCAAGCGAAAGGAGCGGATAGCGCTGTCCTCCGAGTGTGTTACGCCGCCCCCAACGGTGCGTGAGCGAGCAATTCGAGAAGATGCGCTCGGCTGGCGTCACGTGGTTCGGAAGAAACACGTGATAGTCTTCGGCCCTGCCGACTGAGTGGTAGTAGTAGCCTTAATGTGGCAGGGAGGAATTGGAAACAACAAAATTAGGGAGAAAATCGGGAAGAAAAATCCAAAAATTAAAATAAAAAGCTAGATGAAAGTTTGGATAAAAATAAAGCTGTGTGCTCGAGCTACCTGGAAGGAGAACTATTTTTACAAGAATGCATTAAATGTAAGATGTGGTTAAGGCTCTCTATTGTTGATTTTGGAATCCGAGGATCCGGGTTCGAGCCCCGCTGTCCCTAGGTTGCCACGCACCATACTACCCATCCACCGCATGCAGTGCTGGTCCCATTTCTAAAGATTTTCATTTAAAATTTGTTAAATGTTAGTTTGAGATATTATAAAACTGCATCATTTGTTTCCTCAAACCAGTTTGTCATGCATTTTTTTTTTATTCCAGCATGGCACACTTATCTAAGTTATAATATAAATAAATCTGAGTATTTGATTTAATTGTGATTAATCTCAGACTGTGACTGTGATTAACCACGTAACAATTTGTAATTGATTGACAGCACTAATTTATTGTAAGTATTCTCTTCAACTATATCATATTTTACTTTATAAAAAAAGCATGGTATAATACTGTATCACAGTCATGCATTACAAGCATCCTATCCAATGCTTTATGTAGCTTGAAAATTGTCCTAATGTAGCCAAATTCACCATTTTCGCCATGTCCACTTTTGAACTTAAGCACTTCTTTGTTTCAAAATAATGAAGAAAAAAAATTAAGCCTTAATTTTATATTTATTATTATTTTTTTTAAATAGTCTAAATACTTAAAAAAATTATTTTCTTATTTAAATAATTTAAATATATAAATTTCTCAATGTCGTAGCTTTGCAACTAGCAGATATGTTATACTGAAAATTATTGAATGACTCAATAACCACTGCAACTATAAGCATGTATACGAGGTGGTATCAAAAAGTTTCGAGACTAGCTTTGTAACACACCAACAGATGGCAGCACAAGGCTACACACACAGTCACAGGGAGCACCGACCTTCATAAGTCAGTGTGCCAAAAGACACCATCCTGTGTACGTCAGGAACTTTGCCACTGGTGCTATTCTGACCACAATAGTCCATGACCACATCTGCAATTTCATCATTGACAGATGTTAGAACAAAGAGCGAACATGAAATGCATCCTGTCACCAAGCTCTTCTCACTCATGCAGTAAGTGTCTTGCTGGAAACAACATGATCTCACTTCTACACCCACCATGGTTGCTAGATTTCCTGGGCACTTCCCCTCTTCCCAAAGATGAAGATCCGTCTCAAAGGTCGCCGTTTTAACACCATTGCGGAGTGTAGAAAGTGCTTGATACAATTAGAAAAGAAGACTTCCAGGACATTTTCCTGAAATGACAGGAACGCTGGAAGGGCTGTATTGCTGTGAAAGGGGACTATTTTAAAGTTGATAGTATGTAAATGTAGATGAATAAAGTACTTTCTTGTAAACAGAGCTAATCTCGAAACTTTTTGATACCACCACGTATTACTCGAATGTAATTGATGTTTTTGAACAAGTGGGAGAATAATATGTGTACATTTAAATTTAAAGCAAAAATCTTTGTTTGCTTGTGACTTCATGCTCAATTATTTCTTTTTGAACTTGCAAGTAGATTTCCAGTAAATAATAAAGTCCAATTAGAGCAGTTAGATCAAAGATGAAAAAAATTATGAAGCAAACAGAAAACTTAAGAAAACTTTCGTTTATGTCTATTAACGATCTATGGTTTGAAGGGAAAATATGGAACCTTGAGGAATATTTGAATGGTTTTAGGTTTCTAAAATGGTTCTACTTAATAAAATAAAAAATTCTGTAATGCTCTACAAAAGCCACCAGCCCAAACCTCAACAACTGAACCTAGTTTAAACTGAACAAAAAAAAATGACATGCTTCTGAAGTTCTGAAGGAGGACTAATGGTACTGGGCTGCAATAAACAGTAGAGATCCCCTTTTATCTTCTCTAGAATTCACTCATTATTTATTATTCAAGGTTATTTAAAGTTCAACTAATTCTGTTGGAGTTTGAGTCCATGTAAGTTTGTGAGTGGGCGGACAGTCTAGAGATTCTGTAAGCCACCCGACGTCTACTCCGGTCAACGCGCCACAGTCGGCTCGGCACAATGCTGTCTTTGTAAACTTAAAATGCTAAGTCTGGTTTACATGATCATGAATACAGCCATTACTCTTCATCAAGTTTTCAGATGCCTTTTCAGGTTTATACGCATTTGATTTAGTGATTTGGAAAAAGCTGGTGAGATTGTACAGGTAAGACCAGCAGCCATTGCTTATTTGTTGCTTATCAAGAACTCCAGCAGCAGAGGCTTATTAACATTTTTTTTTCTTTCCTTTTTGCAATTTCCTGCCTTTGATAGTCTGCAATAAGCACGATGGAAAGCCGAGAGATGAGGCAGACTCTGATACGATGCCAGACTATCAGAGACATATTGCTGAAGAAATAATGGAAAGCCACATAACCTTTTCATTTAACAGTACTCTCCTGGCTTGGCCTTCTTCACTAAGTAAATAAATAAAACAGTCCTTTTCATAAAGTGTGACCTTTTCAGAGACTTGATGAAAGTCTCTGCTTTATGGGTCTCATATCAGATGTTCGATGTTGAGATGTGAGAATGGTGAAGTTGATCACTGGGTCGCTAAATTTGGAGCTGAGAATACGTAATCGCTATCAAACGAATATTGACATTATGCAGACGCGTGGCTACCGTGGTGTCGGTCACAACCGGTGCGGCAGAAGAACCGTTAACCGACATTAGGTGACTTTGTATTTTCATTGATAATTACTGTCGAGGTGTATTTCAGAGCCAGAAAAACAGAATGAATAGAGAGACAGAAAGATTAACAGAATACCTACAGAATAGAGCAGATGCTTTTTCACACAGATAGATAAGTACTGTAACGAGTACTGTAACCTATCGAGTGATTGTTTCTGCTCTGATGACTATTTTCATATGCAGTATTGTGTGATGGACTTTATAACTTATTCAAAAACAAGCTTGTGAAAATGGATGGGAAAGGTAACAAGGATATTCATTTGCAGAAGTTTGGGTTGTTATCAGACTGTGGTTACAGTACGTCAGACAGTGTACAAATATGCGATTTGGTGGTGCTTGCTAGTGTTACAGTACCTTTAGCTCATTTAGTGCATCTACTGCAAATGAGACGATGCTATGGTGTATATGTGTATATGCAGGAAATGTTAACTAATACTGACATTTCATGCTTTCTAATGAATAGCTGAATCCCAAATAGCGGAAAATGGAAAGCTATAGTTAGCTTTGTAGCTCGTGTTACCCATAAAAAAACACGGACAGTTCAGAAGCAATTCGAAATGACTTAGTTGTTTGAAAATGGTATAACGTTAGCAGATCTGGGCCCGTATTTGCAAAGCTTCCTAGAATCCTCTCAGAGAGCTCCTATCTTAGCTCAAAAAGTCCTAGCTGGGAGTTCTAGACTAAAAGTGATTTAGGAAACTTCTCAGAGCAACTCTGCGTAAAGAAGGTACAAAAACCTTCATCATCTCTAGCAAAAGAACAAGGAAACAAAATTGGACAGAAGAGCGGTGTTTACTTTTAGCTTTACGTTCAGTGTTTGGAGAATATTTCTTCTATCCCCCATTTTGTCCTCTGCTATAGAAACTCTTAAGCCTCTTAAAAGTCCTCCTCTCTACTCTTAACAAGTTTTTAGTTCTTGTTAGATTTAGTTCTAAATTTAAGGAGAAATTCTAAGAAAATTTATTTTCGTAGAATTCTGCCACTAGGAGCAACTTTTAGGCTTAAGAAGCTTTGGTAATACGGGCCCAGATGTAAGCAGATGTGTTTTCCTGCGGAAAGTGCTTTTATGTGGGTTTTAACACTGGTATCTGGTCAGACCGACGTCATGAATTCAGATGCAAAAGATCTAAAGGTGTGCAAATGTAAAACAAATTAGAATTGACATAGGCTGGTATTTCAAAACAGTAAAGCTGTGTTGCCGATGAAATCCTTTCTGGCCCCTGTGTTTGCGTCTGTGTCGTGTTATTAACTCAAGCTCCTTCTGTATTTGATTCATGACAAAGACAAACAGTAAATGGCAAACCAATAAAATAAAATGCACAGGCCCAGAGCCCCTCAGCTATTTCCACCAGGTCTTAATGTTGAAACCGGTGTAAAATTAGAACATCTGGGTTTCCTGGCACATAAAATAAACACAACTGTCAGAGCGAAACTTTTGTGAATCCTTTTCAATGAGAGCTTACGTTTGATTGAGTTCAAAGACGTTATCAGGATCTCCGCTGAGGATGCTGTACATAATGGAATCTTTTTCTCGGTCTGTTGCCTGCAAAAGACACACAGCACTTTCATGTAACAATAAATCAATTACACTGCTAGGCAAAGATTCAACATGGCTGTGTGCCTGTGGGACAGCCTGAGAAATCTCTACAACACCATTTAAGAAAACACCATAATTGATTCCCAAATGTAGCTCAAACTTTCTACTACAGTCCTAAGCAGCGAGCAGTCTTAAGTCTGGTTGTTCTTGTTCTTTCTCTCCAATGTGCCGCTTTGTGCATTTTCTTCCCCCTCATATCAAATTTTATTTTAGGATTACTCAGTGAAAAACCAATGATCTAATTCTTTTTCTAATATTTTCGTAGACAAATCATTGATTTTCAGACATGCTGGTTCGTTTACACACACACACTGTGAATATGTTTTTGACATCATCTTACAACATATTTCATTTTATTTATTTTTTTTACACTAAATATTTACTTTGGCCAGTGCTCTTATTTATTTATTTATTTATTTTTATTTGCGTCTGATGTTAAAGCAAAATCTTCATGTTAGCAAGCCGAGTGCTTGTACTGTAGATCGAACGAAAAAGAATATTAATGCATCATGGATTCATCTTATTACTGTTACTGTAAGTGCAGAAGGATTTTGGCATTTCAGGCAGAGCGCCACAGGCGAGAGCCATCTTTCAAAAAGAACTGCGGGAGGCTTTCTGTAAGATGGATGCTGCTGGCGTCACAGATCACAGCTGCGGCATCTGACCGAAGGCTGCTTACAATCAGGTACTCCCGAGACATGTGGAAAAACCTACAAACTGTATCCCACGGCGCTGTTGGATCTTACCGGTCAGGCGCTCTTTCTAATACGATGGGCATTCAAGTCAATCCAGGACTTTTGGTTGTTTCACTTGTGCTTGGATACTGTCAAAGTTTTCTAAGTATGCTTCCTGCCTGAAATGTCGGCCTCCCAGGAACTCCTTTAATGGTTTTCAAAAAGGTGGAAATGGCTTGTCAGGACTGTACGGAGGGACAGTCGCAATAACTTCCAGCCGAGCTCCTGTAATGTTTTAATTGAGTCAGGAACAATGTAATGTGGAAGCAAGTGCAAATAAGAAAAGATGGGTTTATTTTACACAAGCAAGCAGAAATCCAGCAGAGCTAAATTGTAATTGCAATCTAGAAACAGGCAGGGGTTGGTCAATCTGCAAATTAGGTACACTAAGGCAAGCAGAGAATCAGATAAGAGAATAACAAAACCAAATCATCCAGCCTCCCTCAGTCCTACAGTATTTATGCACCTGGGTAATTGGCTGCAGATGTGTTCGGAATCAGGGTGATTTGGAACGTGGGTATTGGGACTTGTAGTTTCTCCACCATGCTTTTATGCAGATAAATCTCTGCTGTCTTAGTTTGGTGATCAAATCCCTTTTTAAAAGGAATAGCCATTAAAGAAGGTCTTGGCAGGCCAACATTCCAGACTGATCATGGTTCTACCTTGATGGTATCCCAAGCCTTATTGAAAAAAGTCCAATCACAATCAAAAGTCCCAGTTTGACTTGAATGCCCCTCGTATATTATCATGTATGTCTGTAGTAACAACTTACCCAGGGACATGTATAGTGGATGCTTCACATAAACACAGTAACATATCTTTAATTGCTGATATGGTCATGTCATCTCTAAAGAGACAGTTATTTAACATTTTTGAAAGGAGTCTCCAGTGTCAGGGCTGTGTGTCAGAAAGAAAGCTTCATGACAGAAGTTAATCGTTTCTGGGCCATCTAAAAAGCTGATTTTTTATTTTTTTTTACCTATAGAGAAAGAAAAGTGAATAAGTGGTAAGTGATTGACCGTTTGTGGCTGCTATAATATACGTTATAACAGAAACATGACTCATGGATGTCAATATCCAACGTCCAATATCCAATATCTAACGTGTCTATAAATGCATAAAAAGTAAGATGCCCCTTATGACAAATTACTGTGGTATAAGATAATAATAAAATACTTTAAAGACAGCATGGTGGCGTAGTGGTTCGCACTGTTGCACCTCCAGGGTCCAGGTTCGATTCCCGCCTCGGGGTCTGTGTGCATGGAGTTTGCATGTTCTCCCCATGTTTGTTGGGTTTATACACAATAAAGGGTTTATAGATGATGATGATAAGAAAGTGAGTAAGGGTACGATACTTTGGGATGTGATGCTATGTAAGGAATAATGCATAACACACTATGCTCTCATCTGGAAAAAAAAATAAATGCCTGTCCTGCCCAAAGGGGTGATGGTGACACGAATGCCGCTTTAACCTCCTCCTACCATCAAACGCATTGTATCCGTACATCTGCATGGTCTCGGGTGTGTTGTTTAGTTAATACTGCAGCAATTTACCAACGATTACATAGTGTCATTTAATAATGAAAACTACTACATCAACCATTTTAACAGCTTATAGTTAGATTTAATGTAGTGGAACATCGAAAAAGACCCGTTCGCATCTGCAATGTAGCCGTGATAAACAGTCATTCTTTCGTCTCTCGCTGCCTCTCTTTCATCTCTGTCTCACACGCGCGCACACACACAAAAGTGCAGCTTGTCATTTTATTAAGGTAATACAAAGACCGAATCGATAAATATTAAATAAACATCTTCTAACACAGCAACTCCATCACATTAAAAAAAATGATTATAAGAATTATTTAGTTAAACGTGTTTACAAGCAATTTATTATGAAAATATTTTAATAATTCAACTGCAGAACAAGTTGGGCAATATTTGACAGCAAAACACAATTCAATTCAATTCAATTTTATTTGTATAGCGATTTTAACAATTGTCATTGTCGCAAAGCAGCTTTACACAATCAAAATAATTATTTAAGGAATGTGAATGTGTATGAATCAAAATGGTCAGATAGTCCCTGATGAGCAAGCCGAGGGCGACAAGGAAAAATTCCCTGAGATGGCAATAGGAAGAAACGTTGAGAGGAACCAGACTCGACAGGGAACATATCCTCATTTGGGTGAACGGATAGCAGGAATTGATCTGCATACCTGGGCCCGTATTCACAAAGCTTCTAAGAATTCTTCAGATTGATGGAAGCAAAATAACAAAAATGATTTTACAGTTTACATGATTGCAGGACAGTTGCTCTTTTGGATGGT
>JAQQZT010000006.1:6287143-6303974 GCA_030068275.1 Clarias platycephalus
GATTTTTACAACATTATTGTTGAAATACACAGTCCTGAAAAAGGGGCGTTTCTTTTTTTGCTGAGTATATATATATACATAATAAATGGGCCATAAGTTATAAGTGGGCCATTTATTATAATGTATTTTAACTTATGTCCACCCTGTATAACTGAAAATTAATGTTAATGATTTAATGTTATGCAGTTTAAATATCATGGCTGATTGTTGTATGTGTAAAACAATACAATGTAATCAATTTATAGTTTATTTTTACACCACAAACCTGCTATAATCATGTCAGGTGTTTACCATAAGCGCTTATGACTGCTTCACATGCTAAAATGTTAATAATTAAAAAAAATAAATCTAATAAATCTAAATAGATGGTGAAAATGGTTGGAGTAAGTAGATGCCACAGAGGAACAAGAGGAAAAAAAAAATCCTGCTATAATCTGAAATACTACAGTATAAGCTCCTAATAAAAACAGCATTAGCATGTCCCATAACATTGGCGTTGTTAAACGAAGTGTATCAGCCTCCCTGCAGTACCAGGTAACAACCGTTTGTGTGTATATGTTTCTGGCCTCATGACACTGCAACAAAGGTGGACCTGAAGTTCCTAAGCTCTTTAGGCATGCCACGTGAATCCGCAAGAGTGCTGAGAATGCTAATACCGATGCTTGGAGTTATCGTGCCGACTTGAGGACCTTCACTGCTTCCTTTCCCTTCTGTGTTTGTTGGCATTAGTTTGGCTCATCCACTGGACTTAGGGAGCGGTTCTTTAGCAATTAACAGCAAAAAGCAACATAATGTCTTGTATGGCATAAAGTTGCAGTGTAAGTGATAAGCCTCTAACCAGGCATTCAAGGTAATAAGCTGGTGTAATTAGGCTTTGCAGGAAAGGAAAAAAAAAAAAGCATCCACACTAATTTTATTTTCTTCTAGCGCTCTCATCCAGCAGTCGCTGAAGTTCAGAGTGCATATGGAGTAAAAAAAATGACGATCTTGGAGAGACTCCAGCTGGCCCGTTTGCAATACGTAGGCTTGTCAATTTGAGGGCTGCCAAGCAGCAAGGTCTCAAATGAAGCGGCGTGCCAGTTAACAGCTTTGCCGTGAAATGAGATCCTTCCACACTTCAGCCTGATTAGGTGCTAGCTGTGATCTCTCTGACGCACAACAACTTTATACAGTATTCATACCATTTGTCTGGAAAGAGGTTGATTTATGACAGCATTTATAAGCTCTCAAGTAGCACGCCTAACAGCGAATAAACGAATCAATGTGCTGTAAGCTTATAGGTAGTAGGTTACAGTATATTAATCACTCGGGGCAGGCTACAGGAGTGCTGTGCCACAGTCTTAGGCACCCACAGTGCCTTATTATTATTATTATTGAGTCAGTACAAAAAAATAAATCAGATTTTTTTTTTCAGAAACCTAAGTATTCGCAACACAATATTTGTATGTCAGGAAAGGAAGTGTTTTACATTAGCGACCTCCTCTTAGATAAAAAAAAAAAAAAGATGCAAAAAAGAAGTAGATGCAACAGTCGAAGTCCTTAGAACTTCATTATAAAAATGCACAAATTGTACCAGGCACTAAAGGGTCCACAAAGCATTGTCCAGTGTTGGTTGTACAAAGTAACGTTAGAGTCCTTGGATTACTTTTTTGATGTAACGAGTAATCTAATGCATTAGGTCCTCTAATGCATTAAGTACTTAGTTATTTAGTTATATTTTTAAAAATGAAATCCGTTTTTCAGACAATTTATGTAATCCAAGAGCCAGACAGCAGTCATTCCGTTATTGTGTGTGTGAAAATCGTCCTACAAGCCCCGCCCCCGATAACCCACCCTCCTCTTTTATTCCTGCTGTTATACCCCTATCTCACCTATGCGGTTTGACTCGCGGTGAGAAGCGGTGTTAGGCACCGTGCGCGGTAAATTATGATGAACCGTACTTACGGCCACCGCACGAAACCACGTAGGTGAGATAGAGGTATTAGTAGTTAACAGATTATGGGAGAATAATTATAAAGGTCTTGACTAAAACAACATGCATGAGGAATCACAAAGGAGTTTTCATTTTCTGAAATGGAAAAGTACTCGAACTAGTTACTTTTATCAGAAAGTACCGCTGTAATGTAACTGATTACTTTTTAATGACAGTAGTTTTGTAATGTAATTAGTTACTCTAAAAAGTAACGTCCCGCAACACTGGCATTGTCACACCAACAAATTTTATTTACTGTTTGCTGGGCTTTATAGTTGTTTTTCCTCCTTCTTTTTTTTTTTCTTTTTAGGACATCTTGTTGCACATGTGCCAAAGACGTTTTCACAGCACGGTACAGACACGGTATATTGACAGCAGCATTGACAGGTGTAGAGCTGCCCTTTGATTCTGGCCAGTTAAAAACTTTTGAAGGTTTTCAAATCAAGCTAGCAGCCGCGAGCGCTGTAAAACACACCGAACATAAATCACTTTGGAAGTGGAAAACTGCTGGGAGAGCTGAAGCTGCAGTACTCCACAGCAAGGGGCAATCAATCCCCAAGTCATAACATCGTCTTCTAAGGGCAGAGGCAGAGTGACGCCAATCCACAGCAAACAAGTTCTACTATGCTTAACACAATCTCTGCTACTGTAACCACGGAGCCACCGAAGCCCCGTAGTAGACTTACTACTTAACCCCCAACACGTTATTAACATAACCATACTTCTGTTGCAGTTCCGTTTACATAACACACGAAAAGAAAAAAAAAAGACAAGAGATCATAACTTGAAAGCTACTTAAAACTTTGTGTGGAAAGGTGCTTGAGCGGCAGACTTGCAGAAACATTTAATGAGCGTGGCGAGTGTATTGCGTTACATTATGGATGCGCTATTTATCTCTCTCCACAATTTTTTTTTAAAAGTGAAAGCGCTCACACTGATTGCTTTCTCTAACAATCCATACTCAAACTACTCCTAGTTCCTTGGTTGTCATAATAACCGATATATAAAAACTTATTTAAAAACTTAAGTAATATGGAAAAGAATGTGAACGTATGTCAATTGCTAAAAAATAAATGATGGGACAGGAATTTGTATATCCTTTGTATGAAACACAATACACAGTGGATAAAACACAGTGCAGCATGTAGGAAATGTTGAGCTACATTTTTTTAAAAACCAAATTAAAAAGTGTCCACCATGGATGGAGCCTCCCTTGTTATTCTTGGACAAAACACTTAGTCTTAAAATACTGTATAAGGCTGTGATTTATCATTATAATGCAGGATAGTGACAGAATCAATATGGAGCACACAAGTGAGTTCAGTTGTTGATACAGTATACAGTCTACACATACATGCAAGAAGTAAATAGACACCCATATTATTATAATACATTTATAAATAATATGCCGACTAATATGGCAACTATTATTTGTTTCCTTCTTTCCATCTTTGAGCCTAGAAGAGAAAAATCCAAAGAAATCCTTTAAAGTTTGAAAGAGGCCAGGTTGCTGGTTTAAATACGCTTTTCTCTGAATTATAGTAAATTTTAAAGAAAGGAATAAAACATCAACAGAGTCATGACCTGGTTGGCCCGGGGCCTTCTGAAAAAGCATCATTTGAAGTATGACACTCTCATCCCATGCCTAAGTAAGATGTTGCTCTTAAAGCCGCAAATTTTGACATAAAACTCTGGCTGTACTGAATGTTTACAGTCTTGCCTAAAAGCAATATGATGGAGATAACTGGACTCATCTTGGTTCTTACTGTGAAGCTGTAACTCTTCTGCTCTTCACGGTCCACAGGCTTTAGGAGTGTCAGGTAGCGCTCAATCCCTCTGGGTGTCACCGCGAAGACGCTTTCGTAGTTGTCCAGGGAGATTTGCACCATGGGATCTTTGGTCTGTTTGGAACATCAATCAAAGTGCAATCTCAGTGCCAGCATTACCATAGTTCAGCACAAGAGTAAAGTAAAAAAAAAAAAAAAAAAGAAGAGTAAAGTATAGTGATGGTAGAGAGTTGCAGCTTCATTCACTGTAGTGTAAGGTTACAGGACAGGGTATGAGGCAGGGTACTGTACATCCTGGATGGAGTGTCAGTCTATAACAGGGTGCAAGTAGACACACACATTTATTCAATTTGAAAATTCCAATCAGCCTACGCTATATGCATGTCCTCGGACTGTGGGAGGAAACCAGATTTATACCCCGAGGAAACCCACCAAGCATGGGGAGAACATGCAAACTCAGCATACAGACTGGAGGCAAGATTCAAATCCAGCCCTGGAGGTGTGATGTGATGGCACTAAGTACTTAGAGACCAGTGCCAACTACATCAAAATCATGCACATCAGCATTGCGAACTACTGATGTACTGTATGTAATACTGGTCGTACAACAACAAAAAAATTTGTTGTGCGATATAGGCTTGAGCGAGGAGCAGTGTCAAGTAGTGATGAGAAGTTTGGATCGTTTTAGTGACTCGGTTCTTTGAATCTCGTTCATCAAAGTGAATTAATCTTTTTTTCAAGTCACTTCGTTAAATTCATTCTTTTGATCAGAAATAAAATAAAATGTTACATTTTTAATAAACAGACCCCCAACACGTCTACATACACAAAATTTGGGTATAGTTTCAGTAATGAAAATATTACAATGTAGCTAAGGATAAACAGAATGAGCAGTTCACCTCTCATATATTCTGGTCCGAATCGTTCATTCCTTTACCCTATTATACTTTATGGGAGTCACATGGCAAAAGAACGAATGATTCGGACCAAGACTCGAGAGGTAACTACTCATTTCTGTTTCCTGTACATAACCTACAGAGTTTTTGTGATGCTTTGCGCATGCATACATCCAATAGAACTGAACGAATCACTCTCTGAGACTACTCGTTCTTCTGAGTCACGTTAAAGACTAAAGAACGAAACGTTCATGAACGACAAGTCCAACAGTTTGTTTCTAACACCGAAATGTATATTATGGGCTGTAAATCCACTTACTATGATACTATGAAATGTCATTCAATGACAATATTAAATGAATACACACATATGGTATGACAATTAATTAACCATATCCTTCTGTCAAGGAACATAAAAATATAGAGAATTTTTTTTCCCCTCTCTCGCACTGCAGTGCAAGGATTGAAGCGTCTTAATCTCAGATGTTGCTTTTCTCAAGGATTGGATTTTCCAGGAATAGATTTTTGAACAACATTTAAAATGATTCAAATTCTAGCAGGTGAATGCGTGCTCAGATTATCCTTTAAACCATGGACACACATTTATTTTAGGTGTTATTTTATTAATTTGACAAATCAATTTATTGAATTAGAACTGTGATAAAATCACTTGCATCCCACTCACTCATTACAACGGCATGACCTTGACTTAGCTTGTGGCACTCATTAATCGAGCACAATTACCTGTTGATGCATGATATGACAAAAAGGATACAATTGCAAATAATTTCCTTTTTTGGATCAACGCTATTGTAAAAGCTACAGAATAATGAGCTTAGAAGCCCTCATACAGTATATACTGTATATATCGTATAAATGTATATAATTGTAATGAGCATTCAATATCTTATAATATCAAAAATCCTTTTCATTTGTAAACTATCTTGTTGTATTACAGTACATTTAAAAGCCAAGGAAAAACCTCACTGCTTCTTTGGTCAATAATAATAATAATAATAATAATATCTCTCAATTTTATGGGTTAAAGGCAACGGCTTGGGTTTAACGGTGGTGGTCTAAATTTCACTCATAAACACTGTCTCAGTTACTGCTGTTCTACATAAATCTAGCAAGAAAAAAAGCACAAACTTCACTCAAGTACTCTAAATGTGGCAACCACAGTTTAAAATCAAGCCCCTGTTTAACCTGTCTCTGAATACAAGTAACTTTCTCATAAAGATCTTGTTGTAACGTCTGAACCTAAGAGGCAGTTCTGTCTAGGCCTTATTGTTTAGTCCTTTCATTCTTTCTATCTCATTATGTTCAAGTCAAACCATTTTTTTTTATTGTGCAGAATAACAGGACACGGTTATGAGAGTTAAAAACTACCTTCATTTCGCTATATAATCTCCTGCTACACTTATACCAGTGTTTCACTAGTGCTTGGATACCATCAAGGTACTATAGCAAGTTTTCTCAGTACGTCGGAGCCATGATCGGACTGCCTGCTTCACTCTGGCCCCCTAGGAACTCCTTTAATGACGCAAACATGTAATCACTTTGGAGCGAGGTCAGAACTGTAAGGGTGATTTGGCAATTACGTGCAAGCATTGTATGATTTTCAAGGATCAGACTTTCCACTCGTTGAATGTTTGCAGGAATGACTGAATTGGGCTCCGAGCCACCCTGGCCCAGATCGACATTCACAGACGTAAAAAAGTACGCAAAACTATTCAAATATTTTCTTTAGGTTAAATGTCATTCGATTTTACGTCTTCGTTTCTGCGCCCATGAGACGACAAGTCTCAGGTTGAATTGAATGGCCCTCGTTAAATCATCAAAAGTTCAGGTGTGTCTGTTCCAGTGGATCTTTCTTCAACCTAAAACTCAAGAGCCCAAATCAAACTATGAGGTAAACATAACTGCCTATAGAGCTCCGGAGACAAGATTGTACCAGACAATTTTGCATCTTTGAAGTGGCATATGGAGCCGAGACCTGAAACCGACTGAATCTTTGGGGAGAGCTTAAAATAGCAAAGCAGTGATGCTCCTCGTCCAACCTGACAAAGCAGGACCGGGTCTACAGCAGGAAGTTGGAGAACATCCACAAATCCAGATGTGCCAAGCTTGTGGCATCATATTCAATGAAAGGTGTAATTACTGCCAAGGGCAATTCAACAGAGTGTCAGGTTTCAATAGTTTTCAAAAGTGATATATTTCTTTTCTCCTTTATGGCTTTTGTATTGATTCATTCATTTATCTATTCATTCAATTTCAGTAACCGCCTTTATTCTTTTTCATGCCACAGTGGATGTGGAGCTTGTCCTGGGAGCACACCATTGCAACAGAGTGAATGAACAGTCTTCTTAGTCCCTATTGATTTTATTATTGCATTAATTCAGAAAAGAATAAGTTTTATACACAAGTTGTAATGGGCCAGAAAGTGAAGGTATGTGAATACTTTCAGAAAGTACCGAATTGACCAAGAAAGCAAAATATCCTAGGCATCATTATGAAACTCATTAATTAGAGGACAGGTTGATAATGAAGTGCTTTATATGAAAGGCTACTTCTTGACAACATGGATTTCTGCCAACTGTTTATTACTGCATATTTATTTTTATGTACAGTGCCCTACAGAATTATTGGCACTCCTCCAAAGAAATGAGTGTATTTGAAGAACATTTTAAATAAATGCAACTAAGTTGTCTTTTTTGGAAACGCCAGCCAGAAAAGTCCACCTTGTGCTTTTGTGGTTCAACAACGTTGTGCGACGCTACAAGATTTATTTCTGTCCAAAATTACATAAAATTTTGGTTCTGTATTGACAATAGGGGTGGCTCTGTGGTTAAGTTGTTGGACTGCAGACCAGGAGGTCCTCGGTTCAAGCCCTGACACCCCTGGGTCGCCACTGTTGTACCCTTAAGCAAGGTCCTTCACCCCAAAGTGCTCAGATACACTACAGTCGGGCATTGAGCTGGCAACCTGACCCTGTAAATAACTGCCACAGAAACGGCGGATGTATATCCATCGCCCCATGTGCTAGGGGACACGTAGATGGACCCGTCCATTGACAATAGGATAATTGGACCAGTTGGTAAATTCCTCTCCGTTACATCCCAAAGACTTCCAATGGGGTTGAGGTCAGGACTCTGTGGTGTTCAGTTCATGTGTGAAAAGGATTCCTCATGCTCCCACATGCTACTGTACCACTTTTTCACAATTTGAGTGCTGAAATATGTCCAAGCCATCAAGGAAGAAAAACTGAGTAGATGTGATAACCTGCTCATTCAGGTACATTCAGGTCGTCAGCTGACTTCATTTTATTGCCACATAAAGATGCTGAGCCTAGACCTGAGCAACTGAAGCAACTCCAGATCATAACACTTCCTCCGTCCAGAGACTAGTACAATGTATCATGACCTTCCGTTCTTATACTGACACACACATCACTCTGGAGTAGAGGGTCAATCTGGACTCATCAGATCACATGACCTTTTTCCATTGCGCAAATTTCCAAGAAGTCATTTATTCCAACCACATTTCTTACACGGAGTTGACAGTCCAGCAGTAACCTTTCAGGCTGCAACAATGGATTGGACATTTTTTTTAACACAATTCATTCACAGTCATTTCAACATCTCCTTAGATGTTTTCCTTGTTTAATGCAGGCACAAAATACGACTCTTCTAAACCATAGTAAGAGTCAGAAACCACGGGATATTTCGTCTGACATGGTTGTTTAAGAAATGAGAAGCTTCTCACTGCATCAGTTAAGCTCAAATGAATTCCTGCCAGCTGAAACATAATAATCACTGCAGCATGTATTATCCAAAGACCCTTATGTATTTGCTTATTTAAATCCTAATGGACATTTTTTGCTTTTCACATGTAAAGGCAGTTAAATCCCTTTGTCGTTCATCATTATGAGAAAAACTGAACAGACAAACAGACTTAAAGAAGTAACTTTCCCTAAGTAAATACTTTGAATATAGTTTTTAAACATAAAATGATATAAATATATAATATATTATTATTATTATTATTATTATTATTATTAATATAATGTTTAATGTTTTTTGTTTAAATGAGTGCATTCTGAAAGTATTTTCATTAATTATATATGTGGAATGCCCAATCCTTGAAAATAAATGAATAGCTTGCCGCCAACTTGCAAAAGGGGCGCATCTGTCTGTGGGAACTATACACACAATCACTCAGCAACACCACATGCAAATTACAGTGCTCTTGGCAGAAACTTGGCTGGGAGTTATTCCCACAACCCCTGTACAGCCCTGACCCCCCTCCAAGCCATTTCCACATTAAAGGTGGAAATAAAGACCATTAATGGAGTTCCTGGGAGGCCAACGTTTCAGACATGGAGCAGGAGTCTGATCATGCCTCCGGGACACTGAGAGAACTTTCTACCTTGATGGTATCCAAGCACTAGTGAAACATTTGGATAAGTGCATTAGTGTAGCAGGAGATTACTGTATATAGGAAACATAAAATAAGTTTTTATTCGTATAACTGTGTTCTGCTATTCTTCACTATCAAAAGTCTTGATTTGACTTGAACACCCCTTGTACTTTGCAAGATCAAAAAAATCACTAGCATGAAGTATTTTTAACATAACAGGCATTGCTAGAAACACTTTCAGTGTTTTCAGACGCAGGAGGCAAAACAGAGCTGGTGCTGCATTAGCTATGACTGACTATTTAGTTTACAAATGGCATAATAGAAATCTATAATTATAGAAGCCTTGTAGCTTAGACTGATCAAACAAAAAAATCTGCACTGCGCAGTTTTTATGCTCATGGCAACTTCCATTATGTGAGCTGTTTCGCTTCTCTCAGCAGTGCCGATAATGATTCTGTGGCCTTAGTTGTAAATGGATTTGATCTAGCGGCAAACAAAGCCATAAAAACTTGAGAGGAAATGACCACAGTGGCTGTGGTTTATTCACACATCACCGTTCATTAACCTTACACGAGTTCTCCTTCTTAAGATCCCTGGAAGACACGCTCACAGTCAGATCGAGCGCGTCTTTCTGAGCCTTCAGTCGAAAATTAAACACAAGTATACGGTCGTTTAGCAATAATGAGGAGGAGCGACATCGGTTCTTTATGCTGGAAAAATGGCAAAGAAGGCAGAAAGAAAAAAAAAAAGAAAAAAACCCTGTGGGAGGAAACGATTTTCCCCTCATCATTTCAACTAGTCCACTTTGCTTACAGAACACCATTATGTGCTAGTCCTTTCAGCTGCAAGCTGTCCTCGAGATTCACCACGTTCTCAATGAGATATTTGAAAGGCATAGCTGGCAGGCTCAAAAATGTAATCAAAAAACAATAAAAGTAGGCACAAAGAGGCATTAAGTAAATTAAATGCCTGGAATATGAAGAGCGCAGGTAAAAAATAAGGAGACAACTATGGACATGACAGCCCTAGTCATACTTTAGGAGAATGTACGTTAATAGCTACAGGCAGCTGGCGAGGTTCGAGCTTTAAAATGCAGGCATGAAATACGACACAAACTGAGGTTGTTTTTGATTAGTGTAGGATTAGGTGGAAAGAGCGTCAAAAGCATGACAGTTTGGCAAAGGTGACGCTGAGCGTCTTCCTTTCAAAACGAAAAGTTTTCATGCTTGTTATCTAATTTTGTTCCTTTTCCTATTTACTTTTCCTTTAATCGACTATTGTCTTTTAAATCGACTAGTCTTACGTTGGAAGGATTCTCACCTCCTCCGTGTCGTTATCCAGAGCAATGACGGTAAGTGCAGACGAGAGACTGGCATCGCCAGAGATTGTGGTGCCAACTGGAGCTGATTCAAGGATGAAGCCTTCGTAGGTGTTTGCCTGGAAATACGGCGCCTGGTCGTTCTCATCCAGTACTTCGATACGGAGATTGGCGAAGGCTGGCAGTGGATGTCCGTTGTCTTGCTCGGCCTGAAAGAGAAATCCAAAGAGAGAGTCTTGTTCTTTTAAATTAACACAGACTGCAGGCTTCCGAGAAAAAAAAAATACGAAAAAAAACGAAAAGGAAACCATAATGAGTCCCAGAAACTATTTGCACAAAGATTCATAGAGTAATTAGAAGTGCCAGAGGTGGTGACGTGCCTTAATTAAGCTTCCGTCTTTTACAATCATAAGCTGTGTTTAAATCAGAGTGGTCTATCTTTACACTACTTCATCAGCCCAGGACATAAAAAGAATCCTTATTAGAGTAGGTCCTTATGCAAACCAGATCATTTCTCTCTCCATGGACCACACGTGTCAGCTCCACAAGGTTAAAGTTTAAAGATATAAACTTTCTGTGATGGGGAAAGAAAAAGAAAAAAAAAAGAAACTCCAGTAATTAATATGAACAGACTAGCATTATAATGAGACTAACATATGTCGCTGTACTGTATGCAGTGTGGCTGCATGCAACCATATGTCGCTGTATGTAGGATATAATTAAGGTGTCACTCAGTGGTTGAAAATTAATATGAAGTTTGGCGAACAAAAAAATAAGTCAAGCCCCCGAAACAGCTGCAACTGTCATGGAAATGTGTTGGACAGCAAGATAAACTATACTAATTAGAGGACGTATTGCTTATAAAGTACTTTACGTGAACGCTAACTGTTGACAGCATGTAATTCTGCAAACTGCGTTTTTTTTCTTTTTTTTTTTATGTATACAACTCTAAACATTGCGGAAAATAACACTCCTGAACACAATTTTGAATTCAATGCAAGCAAAGCTTATATTATTACTGACGTGTCTGATATTAGGATCACGTCTGCCTTTAATAAAAGCCGCTTCCCCGTGGTATAATTATGATGTCTGCCGCATGTAAACCCCTTTTGTAAACTGCTTGTGCACAGCACAATTCTAAAGACCTGTAATTTTTGTTCCCGCATGTAAATATATTCTATGCAATGGTTCCGATGTCTTAACGCCATCCCAAAGTACTGTATTGAGCCGGTACTTGTCCGGTCTTTGTTTGTCTGTTGTTCAGTTTCACTCAGTCATCATGTTTAAATGCCGATCAGTATTCTTCATCCTCAGCAGCTGTGAAGCTCATCTAGAGTTTTCAATAAGCTAAGAAGAAAAAAAATGGCACTATTGGGATGTATTTAGGATCACGTCTTGAGCACTCGGGTTCGATCTGGGTCGACAATAAAATGTAGCATTGCACATGAAGTGCCAGGATGTCTTGATGACTCAGCAGCCACGCTTTCAAACTCCTCACAGGCAGGTTCCCCAGCAGAGCCAACATTCTTTGACAGAAATATATGCCTTAACTCCTATTTGAAAAAAAAAAAAAAAAAAACTTATCATGTGGTTCCAGACAGTGCGGAATATTAAGCATACTGCAGCCACTAGAAGATTTTTACAGTTCTGGTATTAGAGCTGACTCTGGCCTGAAACACTGGACTGGTTTCAGATCTGATTTGTCATATATTACAGTGTAATTCAACGATATTATTCGCTATAATACTGTTTTAATAGACTTTCTACATGACATCTTTGTCCAATGTAAAGTCCTTCATAAATAAAAATTAATTACTATTATTATTATTATTATTATTATTATGAGATCTGAATCTGTGGACTTTTGGTATTTTGATACTAGAGTAACTACCTTTATATCTACACTCACTCACTCATCATCTATACGGCTTCATCCTGTATACAGGGTCGCGGGCTGACTGGAGCGTATCCCAGAAGATTTAGGGGACACCCTAAATGGGGTGCCAATCCATCGCAGGGCACACACATACCCACACTCATTCACACACTACGGGCAATTTGGGGAACACCAATTATACTAACCTACATGTCTTTGGACAATGGGAGGAAACCAGGGTACCCGGAGGAAACCCACCAAGCACGCGGAGGACATTCAAAATCCATGCACACAGAGACGGAAATCAAACCCAGACCCCGGAGATGCAAGGCGACAGTGCTAACCACTAAGCCCTTATGCCAGCTAATATCCACACTCTATGACCAAAATTACAGTATGTGGCCACCTGAGCATCATACTCATATTTGCGTCTTCATCAATCTGTTGCCACAAAGTTTGAAGCAGGACTTGATTCTGTATCATTCTAATTTTCCTTTACCGCAACTAAAATCGGTTCCAGCATGACAAGACAGCTCCATGACAACATGGTTTGCCAAGATTTGACTGGAAGAACTCCTGAACACAACCCTGATCTCAAACCCACTGAACACCTTGGGGAGGAACTGGAACGCCGTCTGCATCCCAGGCCTCCTCATCCGATATCATTTCAATGCTCCTGTGGTTGAATGAGCACGAATCCCTAGAGGCACGCTCCTACATCTAGTCTAAAGTCTTCCGAGAAGAGTAAAGAGACTAAAACTGAAGTGGGATCTTCAAAAATCACACAACAGTGTTGGGGTCAGGATTCTACAAACGTTCTATCCGCAGTATATAGTTTAGATTAATATGGACAGGCTGAATGCTGCAGTTGTCCAGTACATACAGTACTGTATAGGCTAAAATAAACATGACTTGCAAAGTGCTATTAGAGAAAAATAATCCACTATTTCCACTATGCAAGCTCCAGCAGGCAGGAACATGTGGTTAAGATGATAATGTTAATTTGGCAACGTTATGGACGTTTGGAAGAACGTTAGTATTAGATTGTTTTGACGGAACACATGACTTTAAAACAATGTTAATACCAAACCGATGACCTGAGCAGGGCTCAAACTCTGCTCACTTTGGTGAAAGCACTGTGTGCTAACCTCTGGATCAGTAGGGAACGTGCTTTTGATGCTATTAAATGCGCATACATAAAAACAAGCTGCTTGTTGTTTTGTACTGTACAAAAGCAATGTAATGAAATATTAAATTGGAAAGCATCTAAAAGTTGTTCTGTGAAACTAACAACGCGCATAGATCTGAACTATAACGCCATAATTGTGTCTGTCCCAATCTGTGGGCGAAATTCTAAACCCCAGCAGAAACTTGAGGGACCGTGGATGTGGTCAGATGTTAATTGGCATAAATGCTCCAATCAAGGAGTCGCCACAGAGGACTATTCAATCCGCACGACAAGTTTGGCACAGGTTTTATGATAGATGCCCTTCCTGACCAGACCGTACTATTTTATCTGGCTTCAGATGGCACAGCATCCAGTGGTTGGGGTTTGGACATTGGGTGGGAATTGAACCCTGGCCTTCCGCTTGGCAGGTGAGAAACTGAGCCACACAAATGTTTGGATGTTTTGGATCTTTGGATCGTTCATTCAACGTTATTGCAATGCCATTTTGTTAAAGTCATTCTAACTTTCAAAACCAACGTCGTTCTGACAGTGAACATCATTCAATTCAATTCAATTCAATTTTATTTATATAGCGCTTTTAACAATCGTCATTGTCTCAAAGCAGCTTCACAAAAATCACAACATTGTTACGATATTGTTACTACTGTATAATGCAGCGCGCATCAAATGTTAGGGTTTCTACTGGGTGGTTTTATGGTTGACAAATATCTTACTCTTGCCAGACCACTTAATAAGAATGCCTTTAAGGGTTTTATTGCTTTCCTTTATAATGACATTAAGCCGATGAGCATCAGGGATGGCCAGCAGGGGGTTAAACGTGAGTCCCTGGTTTTTTCAGGCATGGCTAATGTGTTGTCAAAACAACCTTAGTGAGCATATTTCCCTCATGTTGAGAAACCAATAAGCTGATCAGGTTCCACTTTGCATATGGTGTAAAAAGGATACAGGCTAGTTCTGGTCTCTGAGAATTGGTTTCCATGTGCAAGAATAAAAAGATAACAAATCAGTGGCCATACATAGAGAGCTGTTTAATGTGGCAAGACTTGTATTGTGATGATTATGTAAATAGGAGCATTAAATGACCTCTGTAGCCCAAGCTGGACCTCTGTAGACTATATAAGCAAGCATCCACCCACCCATGCATCCATCCATCCATCCATCTATACTTCCATCCATTCATCTGACATTATAGCAGATTAAGAGCATTGGGCAAGACCTTTTTTTCTTTATTCTCTTCTCGGAAACAGAGAAACAAAGAAATCTCCGGTGTTTTTTTGTATTAAGTCTTTAGGAGAGGTGGCTTGGCATGCTTTTCCACACTCTTCACTTCTTCGCTTTGATCCTGCGAGGAGCTGCAGGCAGAGCTCCCAGTTAGAGCGAACTGTTTCCTGTTTCTTTGCCACATTAGGTACACTACACCAGCTCTCCATGTGAAAGCCCAATGGCATGTATTATCATTTTTTTTTCTTCATGAAAAACGTCACCATGCTACACCGTCTGCTCTCACGCAGACTCCAGTGTGCTTTTTTTTTCTTTCCTCTCCTTTCTCTCGTTCTTATTAACTCACGGTCGACTGCTTGTATCCAGTGTCAAATTATGACAGCACTCGGACAGCACTTTTCATTTTTTCAAGGTTATTCATATTACCTTGATTATCAAGTCGAATCTCTGGTGCTGCTCACGCCTGATAGGCTGCAGGAGCCTGAGCTCGGCTGTGCTGCTGTTTAGGGAGAAGTACTCGGCATAGAATGCAGGCTTGCCTACGGAGAAAGACGGAGAGTAGGGATCAATAACATGCCAGGCTTTCATCAATGGGTGTGTGAAGGAAAAAAAAAAAAAAAAAGACTCATGGGTGCCAATGATTCAAAATGCATTCAGCTTTTCAGCTTCGCATTTGTTTTGGTATCTTTTACTGTAGGATTGACAGCCATGCATATGCCTTCTGTTTATGCTTAAAAAAAGGATATTGTTGTTGGTCCTAGTCTCTGTCTATAACCGATACGAATACAATCACCTACCTAAGAGGATGGAGTACAGGATGCCGGGGCGATCCGAGGGCGGTTGGATGTTCCTGTCCTGATCCACGGCCTGGATGGGAGGTGTCACATTCACCGGGTTCGCCTTGCTCTGTCAAAAACAGACAAATAAATACATTTGTTTTGAGCGCTGAGCCTTTGAAAGAGCTTCTTGGCATGCTTTTCGACACTCCGCTTGCTTTTTCATCCTGACAACATAAAGACAGATAGAACAAGAAGTCACCAATGACTAATGTCTTTCTTCTCAAAATGCTCTTCAGGTTGATTGTAACAGCTGAGACCAGGTCATTATAAAGCCATGCTGTCACTTATCCATGACACACACGAGACTGCTGCACTTTTAAGGACAAAAAACAACAACAACAACTACCAAACAGACAGCAAAAACCATATAAATGCGGTTTAAGAACATTTCTCAAGAAACAAAGGGCGAATTCATGAGCGGTGACTTTCACACTGCTGTCATTTGCAATGCAAAAATTCTGACCGTAAAAACACTGCACATTGCCTCTCTATCAATTATGAGCTTTAAAAGCCGATCTTCCTTGCTTCTCTTCCTGAGATTTCGAAAGCCCGGGGGAGAAGTAAATCTGTCTCGCTCTCTCTTTCCTTCGTTCTCCCTCCGCTTCTGCATGGATGTGCAGAATCACAAGGTCTGAGCATAATCTTGGCAGCCAGTAAATAAACAGTTCATCTATAATTCAGCTTGCCCTTGCAAAACCTATAATGACAACATTAAAAACGGGAAAGTGGGGAGGGGGGTTGGAGGGGGGGGGGGAGAGGGCAACCAAGGGATAATGTGAGTGAAAAATATAGGCGGCCTGTAATTCAGGGACGAGCAGGGCGAGAGTTAATCCAGAGTGCTAAGCAGTGCTCGAGACGTTTACAGCTGCAACATATGGCCACATACTGTATAAGATGTGCGTTAGCAATAGACACTGACGCATAATTAATTAATAAGCATGGATGTAAATTTAATGCGTTTATAAGGCCGCGGGTTAGAGGGTTGTCGATACGTTAGGATTCATGCCTTGTCTAGAGTCTAAGGAAATCCAATTCAAATGGAAAAACGCAGTTAACTGGAGGACACTGCAAAACAAAAGAAAATGGTACGATTTGATTAAATGAAGGCGGCATAGTGGCTTAGTAGTTAGCACTGTCGCCTTGCACAGTCAGATAGATTTTTTTTTTATTTATTTATTTTTTTTAATAAATTTAGTCCTGCCCAATTCTTTTTCCCCGATTTTTCTCCCCAATCTACTCGTGTCCAATTCCCTCCCGTCACTAGGGGGCTCCCACATTAAGGCTACTTATTACCATTCAGCCAGGAGGGCCGGT
>JAQQZT010000006.1:6314807-6328583 GCA_030068275.1 Clarias platycephalus
GTAGAAAATAAATCACTAAACAAAAACAAAGAAATTTGCAAGTGACCCCAAACTTTTGAACGGTAGTGTATATAAAACTACATGAGTGTGATATTGCTTTTATACCCTGCCTGACCAAAACAAAAAGTCACACACTCTAAGATTTCATTCAATCACCTTTATCTTTGATTACAGCACACAATGTGATGACCAGTTCATGTGTGAAAATGATTCCCCATCCTCTCAGAGCCACTCTTTCACAGATTGAGTCCTATAATATGCCTGTGCCATCAGGGAAGAAGAACTCCATTGATGTGGTAACCTGGTCATCCTGTACATTTATTTTTTTTATTGCCACATAACGCTGCTGAGACTAGAACTGATCAAGTGAAGCAAGCACAGATCATAACACTGCCTCCAGAGGCTTGTTACAGTGAGCACTATAGTATGTACTGTATGATGGGTGCATCGCTTCATGTGCTTTCCTTCTTACCCTGACGCGCCCATCACTCTGGAATAGGGACAATCTAGACTCATCAGACCACAAGTCCAATTTTAATGCCTCCTATGTAGCAAATATAAGCCTCAAGTCTCAATAACAATTAGTGACCACACCGCTGTTTAGTCACAACCTTGTGAGTTCTCATCACATTGTGTGTGTCTGGAAATGCTCTTACTTTCACTGTTAAACATACTGTAGCCATGGTTTTTATAGTTACATTTTAGAAGTGCAACTTCACCAAGAGTTAAAATTATCTTCTTAGATGTTTTTTTCCCTCCCTTCCACATTTCTATCACAAATGTGCACTTCATCATTATCCTTCCAGATTTTGATAATGTGATGAAGGGTCTTTAACCCTTCAACACATCTTTTGGATTCCATATAAACTTAAACACACTCCTAACACACAGTAGTACTGCAGATCAATTCCTGCTATCCCATTATCACCCAACAGGGATGGGTTCCCTGTTGAGTCCGGTTCCACTCAAGATTTCTTCCTATTACCATCTCAGGGAGTTTTTCCTTGCCACTGTCTTCGTCGTCCTTGGCTTGCTCATCATGGACAATCTTATAAATTTTATTCATACACGTTCACATTTCATACAAACTTCCATAATTCTTTTGGTTGTGTAAAGCTATGTAATGACAACTGTTAAAAGTGCTATTCCAATAAAATTTAATTGATTTGAATTAACCCAGCCCCAGCAACTCTGCCGTAGAGTAAGTCCCTTACATACAAATATTCGCATTACGGAGATAAAGTATGTAAGACAGAAGTGAGATCGACTGTCTGCCGTACAACCCAGGATGTCTAGAAGCAAGCGTAAAAGCAGCGGCAATGAAGCTGGTACTGCTACGAACCGCCAAGAAATAATGATGAAGACAAAAGTAAAAATACTTCAGAGAATGGAGCAAGGTGAAAAGACGGCAGACGTTGCTCGTATCTGAATTTTCAACCATCGACACAATTCTAAAGGACACTGTACTGTAATTATACTGTGTATAGCCAATTGTGTTCGTATCCTGGTCCCTAGACGTTTCTCCATTTTATTGATCGTTTGAACAAAAGAAGCTTTTGCTTGAAGATCGGGTGGGTAAGCGCTGTGCCTGGCTCATAAAAGTGTAAAGCTTATAAAATAATGTTGTCAAATATTTAGAAAATAATAACGATTAAGTAAAAGTCTGAAAATGTGTTTGAGTTCTGCTCTCAAACTGTTCATCTTTTCACAAGACAAGGAGTCATTTCACAAATTCAGTAAATAGATGCGGAAAAATAAAGATTTAGATTTGAAATCGTTTGAAATCAAATGAATGTGGAAAGATGCAAAGAGAAGCCTTACAATGTCAGGAATGACAACAGAATTAAACATTACAGTGATTATTACTGTCTTGATACATCATATTCAGCTTCCTTTTTGTGTGTTTTTTTTTTTCTTTTTTTTCAGACTCACATTGGCCTGGATGATGACCAGGTAGCGCGTGATCTCTTCGTAGTTCAGTCTCTCTCTCAGCACCACAGAGCCGGACAGGGTGAGAGGGATGTCAAAAGTTCTGTTGGCAGTCTGCAGAGATGAAACATCTGAGTCACACTGGCATCCAGACACTTACACAACGTGCTCACAATCTGCTTTATGACACACAATTGCAATTAAGCTTTGAGTTGGTTTTGCAACATTCAGCAACGTTCATCTGCAGCGTGGGGAAAATACTATTTTAAATAGCCTTTGCTATTTGGCCCTACCGGATCATTAGGATTGTACTGAATGGTGTACTCGATTTGTCCGTTTGGTCCGTCATCGATGTCAACAGCACCATTATTCCCAGTGAAGCCCGAGAAGATTGTGGTCCCAACAGGAGTCAGCTGAAAGAAAAAAAACATGAAAAGAAAACATCCTGTTTTTGAAAACACTCACATCTGACAGTCAGCCAGTCACAGGCTCTTCTGTGATCTTGTCAAAAAAAAATTTCTTTGCCTATTCCTAGTCCTAGCATTTCATCATATCTTGCTCATTTCCTGGTACTTTCAGGGAGCAAAGCTCCCCTGCGGTGACAGCGTCTCACCTGCTGTTTAAAACTCTATTCTCCTTCCCAGACAGAAACCTGACGGACAAGGCTGAGAAGGAAGAAAGAAAGAAAGCATTTGCTCATGCTCGGTCTGTTGCCTGGCTGCTGAGACCTTCTCAGAAGTGAAGAGAGGAAGTAAAAACAGGACGTAATAGCTCTGAGCCGTTCCAAGAAAGTAAAAAAAAAAAAATTTTTTAACCTGGGACAGTAGTTCAATCTTTTGTTGAAAAGGTTTTAACACTTCTAAAATGTACAAAAAGTAAAGCAAATCTGTCTCGATTGAACTCTCCCTTTAAATCCCAGGGATCATGTATTGGGATTATTCGTGTCACAGGTATTTTCATGTCAAATTATATGATAAAGGTTCTGTAGGGGGGAAAAAGTCAATACTAATTTCACTGATCAGATTTAAAGAGGAAAAACGTACAGTAAACAGACACGTCTGATGGGAGCTGAGATTGCCTTTCTGGTGCAGTGCCTGGAAGTCATCTATCAGTATCAAAGCGAGGCACATACACAGACACTTGCATTATGCTCTGGAACGGCACTGGACCAGTCTCTAAATGATAAATTATTTTGTCTTGCCTTAGTGCCATACCAGATTCCTGCCTTCCGAACTCCTAGACTACAATCTAGCTACTAGTCTAGACTACTAGGTGTTCTGAGTGAACTGTTCTACCAGCGTCCTAGTGTAATGTAGACATTCAAGAATTTCAGGTGAAAAGCTTTTATGGTTTTTTTTTTTCATTCTGATGGCAAGTTCATTAAACACTCAGTTTTTTTGCCTGAGTGTTGCCAATATCCACCTTCCTTTATAGATTTAAACCCTACTCTCCAGCTGCATTGTTGACTGATCTACTGTGGTCTGCTGAACACCTCATCTCGCTGTCAGTCCGATGCTCCTGACTACAGGCCAAAATCGATAGCGGGGAATGGTGGCCGGCGGTTTTCTGGGCTACAACAGCTTGTGGCTAGGCAGTCTGCCACTCTCTGCAGATGTCTCCTAATGAGGGAAATCTGTGCTGACAGTTCCCTTAGGAGCCACTTTCAATTAGGCAATAGGCTCAGAGAGACCATGGAACCATCTCCAGCCACCCACCCAGCAACAGCCGGGGCTCAGCCGACCGCAACCCCTGAACATCTCCAAAAGCGTGCAAACAGAGACAGGGGTATTAGTCATTGTTCTTGTGATGACTTTCTTCTCTACCGTGACGGTTGCGGTTATGAAGTGCTCCTGTTTTGGAACTTTTTGTATCCGTCTCTAAGTGTTATGGACGCGACACCAAAGTATATGTTCGTCTTTGGTTCATCCAATTGAATGTATACTACAGTGTTTAGGTCCCATCCCTGGGGATAGCTCGTCTTCTCCTTAGTGGAGAATAAATGATTGAAGAATTAGAGGTATAGAGAACGTCAAAAAGCACAGCATCTCGCCATCCTGGTTAAAGCGGATAGGTTACAGGAAAAGCTGCGGTGAAAAATCCTCCAGAGCATCACCTTAAAACTCACCATATACTGTACATCTAGTTTACTAAGCTACTGTACTCTACTCTCACATGGTTTGATTCGCCATGAAAATTTCAAACCATTTCATGGAGACTTTAAAACATTTTCGTTTGTTTACCAGTAAAATATTTGAGACAGCACTGTGGATTTGATCACTGAGTAGATGCACAAAATAATCTTCCATCTCAAATAATCTCCCAGGCTACAAAGCCCTCACACTGCTTCCTACTGTATATGACAAGGAGGAGGATTCTCAGACTCCTGAGGATGAACTTTCAGGATGCTCTGGAGGAACGCACCTCATTAACAGCCACGTAGTATCGTGGCTGCTGGAAACGAGGAGCATTGTCGTTACGATCCCTCACGACGATCCGCACTTCGTGACGAATCACTGAACCAACCAGCTCGTTCATGCACTGGACCTGCACCACAATGGACTGAATGTAGGAAGGAGGCTGAAAGAAAAAAAGAAAATGGAGGGTGCAGTTAGTTTACACATAACCCATAACTGCCTTAGAGGTTAATGAATTTAATTACATTCCTACAACATTCATTAATGTGTTTTTTCCCTTCTGAACCACCAGCATGTTTTAGAATTAATTGCTAAGTGAGTGGAATAAGGACCATTCTAAAGTGTGAGCAACAGCATTACTGGTGCCAATTACGACAGACAATCCAAAGTGTGTGTCGTAATTGGCCCCGGGACATTAGCAGAGGATCTTTGGGGCTGAGCCTTTTGTGTGCATTGGGCCCCCCCATGGATCAGGTTTATATGTAACATCCCATGAGTGCTCAGTTGGATTGGGATCTGGGGATTCTGGAGGCCAGATAAACAACCTTGAACTCTTTGACTGCTAAGCTCCATAAATGGCTGTCTATGATGCATTGGGTGGGCTGGCCTTTAGTGTCCATAGGCATTGATAAGCCTTGGGGGTCCATGATCCTGTAACCGGTTTACTTGTATATAATTGATAATTAATGTTATTCAATTCACCAGGTGGCAGTGTTACTGTTATGGTCAGGGGTAGCTCAGTGGTTAAGGCACGGGACTACAGTTCGGCACCAAGTTGCCACTGTTGGGCCCTTAAACCTCAACTGCTCAGATGTATAATGAGATAAAAATGTAAGTTGCTCTGGATAAGGGCATCTGCCAAATGCCTAGATGTAAATGTTATGGGAGATCGGTCTATTTATAGACTGGCTGGACAAAACAAAACTCACGAACTAAAATATTTCCAAAGATCATAACACAACCTTCATTAAGTTCCAGTAATTTCAAATCTCCTTAGTTGTTTTCTTTGCTATATATAAATAGTTAATAGTTAAATCCTGTGCTCGTGACTGGTTAGTTGTAAGGTTAGTTTTATGTAAGTCCTTAATATAAGGACTTTTATGAAGTACTAAATATAAAATATTTAATTTCCAATATGAACATATTCTTAAAAACAACAATCTGATTATTACTGTACAATTTGAGACATGCACTAGTACTGTACTTATATTAATTTAAGGATGAACGCACAATTAAAGGATATATATATATTTTTATTTTTAGTAATGAGGTTGCCAAGTAACGCCACTGTGCAAAATCATATTCAGATCCACAGTATTTATGTACATCCAAAATAGATGGTTGTAAAAAAAAAAAGAAAAGCAGGATTATGTATGTGTATGACCTACTGTATCACTGGTCTGTTTTTTTTTAGAGAGTGTTAAGGTCTTATACACTGTCACACACCGTGAAGGCTCTTATAATATCAACCTCTCTTTAACACACACTATTAAACCAAAATGTCAGGTTGATAGTGTAAGAGTTATGAAAGAGGTAAGAGAGGCTTTTAATGTGTGTATGTGTGTGTATTAGGGCATGGTGGCAAATAAAATACACTTGTTTAAGATAAATGATCCTCTATAGAGTTTCAATATTGCATTTTTGTACGCCTAGGAAGAAATAACATTGTGTCTACTCACATCTCGATCCAGAACTCTTCCAGTGCTGTTAAGGTAAAGCTGTTGTTTGACGGGGTCCAGGATTACCCAGTAGTCATAGTTGTCTCTCAGGGATAAAGAGATGGTTCGGTTAGGGTCTTCCGCCCGCCCGTTGATTTGCATGTTCTCTACCAGGACAGTCCCTGAACCAATCAGAAACTGAGAATGAGCGCACTGGGTATTCTTGTAGCATGAGTTCTCATTTTCTGTGCTAAACTACAGCATGATAATCATGTTTATTAGGCCGCGCATAAAAAAGAAAGTAATGATAACTTATACAGTAACTATATAAATATTCCAATTTTTTCATCTTCGTCTATACCGCTTTATCTTGTATTCAGGGTCATTGGGGGGGTGGGAGGCTGGGGGCTGGAGCCTATCCCAGGAGACTTAGGGCACAAGGCGAGGTACAACCTGGATGGGGTGCCAATCCATACACACACACACACACACACACACACACACACACACACACACACACACACACACAAACACACATTTACACATTATGGGCAATTTGGGAACATCAATCAACCTAATCTGTATGTCTTTGGACTTTGGGAGGAACCCACCAAGCATAAGGGAGAACGTGCAAACTCCATGCACACAGACCCAAGCCAGGAATCGAACCCAGACCCTATAAACAGTGTATATACAGTATATCTTAGTTAAACCTTTGATTGCAAGCATAATTCATTCCGGAAACGTGCTTGTATAGCAAAAAACTCATGTATCAAAGTCAATTTCCAAATTAAACAAATTTTAATTTAGCAATTTACCTAAAAATCTGGTGTTAGATGAGGGAAGAAGCAGGAGGAGGGGGGCTACTGTGTAGGACGACTTTCACACACACAATACCGGAATCACTCCTATAAACAGAATCATCTCCCGCACTGCTACAGCCTTTTTAACTTTCCTCTTCACGAGGGCCGTTGTTGCAGTACAGTTACTAAAGAACAGCCACTACACTTGGACACAAAATAAAATAATGTCAAACATAGTCAACGGATGTTGACTAAACGAGTGACGCAGATGCACTGAGAGCCTGGGAGACGATTACCCACAATCCCACAGCACAAGAGAGAGAAGAACCATTGGCTCAGTTGTGATCATTTGACGCTCGACAGCCAAAGCGAATACATACTCCGGTACTCGTTTAATGTTTAAAGATACAATTTTTGCCTGTCTTGCAAAACGCTCACAGTTGGAAGTTACTCACAATCCAAGGTTCCACTATATAAAATGTTTTTTTTTTTATATTCAATATATTTTTACATTCTAAGATATTGTTTTGCAGAGAATCTGAACATTAATCAATGTCACTGGTATTACAGTATATCATGAATCAACACCAATCATAGATTAATAATAATAATGATGCTAAGGTAAGGGGGGAAAAAATCAATACGGCATACCTGGTTGGTGCGAAACCTCTATTTTACGTAAATTCTGGTGCAATCAGTCGCCAACAGTAGTGACACATAGTAATTAATGGAAGGGAGTCAACATGTGTGTGCAATTAAAGTGTCACCTGACCCGAGTATAAATACACCTGTTCCTGGAAAGCAATGCAGTTTGAAATCCTAGCTAAACAAACAAGGAGTGATTGAAACCAAGGATGAGAAAAAAAATATTTGTACTTAAATATTAAACATGGAAAAAATATGAACAATGATTGTATGACTACGTTATTGTTTGTCACTGAGTATAACGTGTCATAATCTTAATTTAGTCAGATTCGGTTATACATAGGTCATGAGAGTAGAAAATATGGAAACATTCAAGGAGGGGGTGAATACTTATGCAACAGGCCACTGTGTTTGAAGTCACATATTCTGGCTTTATGCCTACATGAGTTTTCAATCTTTCAACCCAAATAAGCTCAGGTTGATGACACCTAGTTTCATTTCTAAGATTATGTGATATTAATATGATGATATAATTATTCTAAACCTGGCCAAAAAAGCACCTCACACTTCAAATCTTGGTCAATTAACAACTTAATGGTTAATTAAAGCATTAAAATCTGACATCATTTCCAAATGCTTCAGGTGAACTTGCAAAGATCTTCTTAAAACTGAAAATAAATAATAAATAATGGAATCTAATGTATTTTGTCTTTTGCGATATCAAAAGATTTTTCACCAAGCTTGTCACCTTCACGCTGTTATTACACGCTTTTTAGCACATTGCTCTCTCCTGAGAAATCTCATTTGAAATCTCATCTTATTCTTTTTTTTTTTTTTAGGAGAAATACAGCACCTCTTAAAAAATAATGCTTCTCTGTCTAACATAACCAAAACCTTCAAGTCGATATTCCCTAGTGACTCACTAAAGCACTAAAATCTTTATTAATCCTAAACGTAGAGGTAAAAGATTTCAGATACTGTATTAATTAGGCTATTTTTATTTAAGTTGGCTTAACAGTTAGCGTTGAGTCTCGATTTTGGTCTATGTACGTGAAATCTGCATGTTGCCATGAAGTCATACGTCACTGCAGCCAATCACTGGTCAGTGAAAATGGCTTGAATGATGGCTAGGCCTGCTCAAACTGACAAGGAAGTTATGGCAACTCAAACAATCACCCTTTACACCCTTAATAAGTATTGTAGAAAAGTCTTTTTCTCAAAACGCAAAACATGCCAGATGGTCTTCGGTGTGCATGTACAAACCAAAAAAAATATATATATATTCTTCTTCTTTTTTTTGTTTTGCCTTGTGCTAAACCCAATTCTATTTCTTTTGCAGTTGTGACCTCATATAAGAAGTCACCCTACCCTGGCTTGTTGTTCAACTCTGCTGTTCTTTGGAGGTCATAGCTTATTTACACAAACACTAAAATGGAGGATTTGTAGAAGGCGTGAAACAGATTGAGTTTGGGATATAAGCTAGACCACTTACAGATGCATCTCAGAACTCCCCCGAAGTGTATGCTCACTTACGTAAGAAACAGTAAAATACTGTATGGGAACTTTAAGGCAAAAGACTACATCAACCAAGACCAGGACTAACCAGTTCATCTTACAATCATACTTACATGAAAATCATGAATTTATACATTCTACCAAATACCATTTATGTATGACCGACAGGAAGAAAAAACATTTTACATATTTGACCTTGATGTGACCTTGACCTGGTTTGGATCGGCTCCAAATCCTAATCAGTTCATCTGCTGGTTACAGGGATGGTTCCATAATTAGAATCTTAGATGGACGGCCAGATGGACAACATGAAAACATAATTCCCTCACCACTGAGTAGCAGGGGCATTAAAACGCTGTAAATAACTAATTAAAGTCAGTTTAATTGAAACGTTATGGGCGGAGCTAATGTTACAGTTATAATTCCATGCAAAATCGACTCTACGTTACAGTTATCAGCTTTTAACTTGATTAAAAGCTGACACTATAATGTAGAGTTGATTTTGCAGCAGAACCCAGAACTGGCTTGTTATAATTCGATCAAACAGTCCTGCACACGCAACATGACCTCAGAAGTTGTGAGCCCTTGTGACATTTCAAACATCTGGACTTTGCTGCTGAACCAGTGCCCAGCCCTGTGCGAGGTCCCCTGACAGCTGCCTTGTGGCAGATCACGTCTTTGCAAGCTGGCACTACACATTTGACAGAAGGACAAAGCTTAGCTAAGCCTGCAGAGTCATTTCGAACCACAAGTCTTCAGATCGCCACTATTTGACTTATCCCAATCTCGCCCCCTTCCTTATTCTCTGCATTTCTAGAAGCCCTGCTCTGGGGTGTAACTCTTCCTGGTAATAGTGTCTCAAGTCCAGCGTATTACGTTTTCTCTAGTAAGCCTCTTTGCACTAAGCTTGCTTACAGGAAGACGGGTGTCAGTAAAAAAAAGTTACTGTCAGTGTGTAGAGTCTTTGTTGAAATCGTGGCATTTTCCATATTTAGCCACATTATTCTGAGGTATAATTATTAACAATGATATACTGTATGGATTTTTTAAAGAAACATCTTTTTTTTCATGTCTGTCTATAATCAAAATTGAGTATACAGTAATAATTTATATGCATATAATAACATAAGTGAGTTCTTCTTTTTTTGTGTGTAAAAAACATAAAAATTCCAGTAAGCAACATTAACATGGTCATTAGTCCACCACTGCACAAAATATCATAAACAAAGATGATGCCAAATCAAGAAGAATGGCATACCGATAATGACATCATCGGCACACAAAGTGACGTTACAACAAGCCCAAATCTTTGTTTCCCCTGTCCACTGCAAAAAAGTGTTTTGGAAAATCTTCACTTTGGAAGGAGTTTTCCAAAAGCTCCTTTTTTTAATGACCAAAACTGCATTTGCATGTGGACAAAAGGCCAAAACCGCAGATAAAAATACCCAGCTACGTGTGGACCTAAGTTGCAGCCGGGTGCTGCTAGGTTAATCATTCAGCAGGTTCATCAGCAGGTTTGCTGGTCTGGAGCATTCAGGTTTGTGTTAACACAATAGCAAGCGGGAAAGACATTAGCAATTGTCTTAGAGAAGCAATTGTCGCTGCACATCAATTTGGAAAAGGTTATAAAACCATTTGCGAAATAATTTGAAGTTCAACATTCTACAGGTAGAAAGATCATTCACAAGTGTTCAAGCCAGTTGCCAGTATCCCAGCACATTCAGCCCAAGCTTAGACCGGGCAATGCTCAGAGAAATACTAAAAACCCATGCGCTAGATCTCAGACCTTACAGGCCTCACTCAGCATGTTAAATGGTAAAAGTCATCACAATTAGAAGAAGACTAAACAAGCAATTATTCAATAATGAGTAAATCATTATTAAGATAAGATATGAAATGATTTTCGACGTATCCCATTTAGGAAGCTGGGGTCAGAGCGCAGGATCAGCCTGGAGTAGACGGGGGTGCTGATTAATAACCCAGAGCCTTAACTGATTCAGCCACCACTGCCCTATGGATCGTTTAAAAAGGTTGCCAGGAGAAATACTCTTCTGTCTAAAAAGAACATGGAAACACGAATGAGGTTTGCAAAACTGCATCTGCAACAAACTATAAGGCCTCTGGAACAATGTCCTATGATTGTTCAGCTGAGATCAAAGTGCAGTTGTTTGGCCTTAATGCCCAGAACCAGGTTTGGTGAAAACCAAACAGAATTTCAGCAGAAAAGCCTCATACCCACTGTCAAGCACACTTGGGGTTGTTTTTTTAGCCGCAGGACCTGGGCACTTTGCAGCAGTTGAGTTGACCATAAACTCTTCTGTATACCAAAGTATTCTAGAGCAAACGTGAGGCCATCTGTCTGACAGCTGAGGCTTGGACGAAACTGGGTCATGCAACAGGTCAATGATCCGAATCAGCAGTAAATCTTTATTTAGAATGGCTGAAAAATAGAAGAATCAAGGCCACAAATCCAGATCTCAACCAAATTGAAATGCTGTGGCAGGACCTTAAGAGAGCTGTGCATAATGCCTCAGTGAACTGGAACAATGTTGCAAAGAAGAATGGGTCAAAATTGCTCCACAAATTTAAAGTCATATGGCAAACACTTACGTCAAGTTATTGTTGCTAAAGGTACATCAAAAAGCTATTAAATTATTGGGGTACTTAGTATTGCCTGCATGTTTTTTTTTTTTTTTTTTTTTTCATTTTAGTTTCATCTTTATTAAATAAATAATGTCATGGGGCCAAATTCATCAACAGTCGTTTCTTGCAAAAAAAGCACTTTGACCGGAAGTAGCCATATGGCTAACCAGAAATAGCCATACAGCTACTGTATTTCTGGGGAAGGAAATAAGTTAACTAAATTAAATCCATACTGTTGATTCTTTCCTGTTTGGTTTGTGTCCTTAACTACTGAATATCACTGTGCGATAGACCTGACTCACAGAAAGAAAGAAATACCCCCAATTCCATCTAATCTCTCTATAGTCTCTAGAAGTTCAAACAAGGCTGTGTGATGATTCAGAGCAGGATTTAGCTTTCCATCTCGTCGATGAGAGGGTTAGACCACTCGTGGCAGCACCTGGATCAATGCAGAAGGACTGTTAGGTGTCCCTGACAAATAATTAATCGTTGCTCAGGAAGAGGAAGATAACAGCAGGACAAAATGAAATGTCCTGTAAAGGGCTTTGATCAGAAAGTTTTGCTCAGATGAGATTTGCATTCCGAGCAGCAGTGACAGCAGCATGCTGTTACTTTTTATGGCATGGCATTTCAAATTAGCTGCTACAAAACACACTTCCAACAGGGTGTATTTTCAGCAGAAGTAAAAAAAAAAAAAAAAAAAAAAAAACGTACAGTACAAATAAATCTATAGAACAAAGTTTTGCAGTGTTTGTCAGGTCCATCTTCATGAACTATTTATAAGCAGTTATATCATCATTATCATCATCACTGTCATCGCATCGCAAACATGTACGTCTACAACATAGATTCTTCCACAACAAACTTGGTCATCCAACTTTATGAATCTCACTTTGTACACTGGGAATATTGTCATGCTGGAACTGCTTTTGTTTCGGCAAAGCAGATTTTGAAAGCAAACCCAAACTATGATATCTTACTGTATACAATTGTGTATTCCTTCCAGGTTTGTAGAAACAATTTGTGTCATCGTCTGTGTGCTATTCTCCTTGACATCAGCTTTGATTATGAGGATATTTCATGCAATAGTGGACGTACGTACAGAAATTAGTGACTGTGTTAATGTTGCTTACTGGACTTTTTACATGCGTGTATGTACACTCGCAGTTACTCACACATTACATTAACAAACAGAGGTACCTGAAATGTGTTACGAAGCTCACTGCTGCTACATACAAAACTCAGACGACACAGACCACACAGACAGCGATGGCGGTTTTGGACGAGACCCGTCGGATTTCTACAAAGCACAAACCGGCTTCTGATTGGGCCCCTGCTGATTAAGGACGCTCCTACTGTAACAGCACTTTTGCCTTTTCATGTGGACAATGATATTTTTAAAACGTAGGTCGTGTGGACAGAATAATTTTTAAGAGCAAAGTAGAAAAATCTCAGTTTTTAAAAATACCCGGCTATGTGTGGACATGCCCTAAAACACTTTGTTTAACAATTTTGTTTCGCTAGTAAACTCCTTTTTTACAGGAAGTGAAACAGCGCCCCCTTCCCCCACATATATTTTATGTGGTAAATGTGTGGTAAAACATGGTATTGCACCTTTACCGTCATGTCCAAAGAGAAACCAGGCCAAGTTAGTTTCCCTTTAAAACTAAAAAATTAAAAATAGAAAGATTAAGCAGTCAGAGAAGCCTATCATCATAGTGTCATCAAACTGTGATTTGTCAGAACCATGCAAAGGGAAGACAGTAAAGTTGGCTTCTCTTGTAAAAAATGAACGATTGACCAAACAGGAGATACTGCTGTCATACCGCTAACAAACTGCGAAGCCAGACCCCATCATCCATCACCATCAGCAAATGTTAGAAAGTGCAAGGTAACAGCAACTAAATATTAAAACCCAAGCTTTATACGATCAAGAAAAAAGAGCTATTGAGTCTTTTATTGAGGAACAAGATGTCCACACCGAGTGACTGACTATAGTGATGGGTCGTTCATGAACGATTCGTTCGTTTTGAACGAATCTTTAACATGACGCAGATAAACGAGTCGTCTCGGAGAGTGATTCGTTCATTTCCTATTGGGCGCGCATGCGCAAAACATCGCAAAAAGCATCGTATTTTATATACAGGAAACAGTATTGAACGATTGTCA
>JAQQZT010000006.1:6336187-6351152 GCA_030068275.1 Clarias platycephalus
AAGACAACCTTTTTCAATGTGGCATCAATTTCAACATTCTGTGGGTATAAAAAGCTGATATTGTCAGTAAGTCATTCAAACAGCCATGAACACACAACGTCACTTAACGGACAGCAGTGCCACCTGGCCATGGCGCGCCTTCGGGTTGGTGGCAGTCAGTCAGATGTTGCTCGTGAGCTTGGTGTATCTCAAAATGTCATCAGCAGACTTGCATCAAGACAGAGAACTACTGGCAGAGTTAATGACAGACCCAGGAGTGGAGCCCCACGAGTGACAGACCACAGCGATGACCAGTACCTAAGGACCTATGCACTCAGGCATCGTTATGTAACTGCCACACAGCTGCAGGCCCGTTTATGAGATGCGAGGGGTACTAGGATTTCCAGACAAACCATTTGCAACCGACTCCACTGCTTTGGCTTGAATGCCAGACGACTGGCAGGTGACTCCACTGACACCAAGACATCGCCGTGAACGTTTGAAGTGAGCACAAGACCATGTGACCTGGACAATGCAGCAGTGGTCTACCGTCCTGTTCACTGATGAGTGTCGGGTTACCTTACACAGGAGAAGGCGAGGTGAGCGATACGCTGAGGTCAACATGGTCCCCAGGGTTTGCTTTGGTGGAGGAGGTGCAACAGTCTGGGCAGCATCACCAGTCAGCGCAAAACCGATTTGGTTATTGTTCATGGCTCAGTCACTGCACATTCTTACCTCAGAGACGTCATAGAACCCATCATCATCCTCCAATTCCGGCAGCACACCCCCAACTTTCTGTTCATGGATGATAATAATCCACCACGTCATGGCAGAAATGTCACAGCTCGACTTCAGGAAGTTGGAGTGCCTCATATGGTATGGCCATCAATGTCTCCTGACCTGAACCCCATAGGCAAATGGTGGAAACACCCGCTACTGACATTGTCAATTTTTGTTATTTGGGGCTATCCCTGTTATTGTCAAAATTTTTGCTGTAATAAATATTAAACTAATGAAAATGATATTTCTTCTCATACTTTATTAGTAATATCAAAGGGAACTTTAGCTTATTTCATTCAAATTCGGGCAAATAGGAAAAACACTCATGTAAATAACAATATCCCTAACTTATTGTGAGTAGTGTATATATATAATAAACCTTGAAACAAATCCGTTAGTATTTGGCGGATATTTGAGGTATTAGAGAATCCTTTAATGTCAGTTACAATTTGAGCAGTGAAGTTTTCCTGAGCATCCTGCAGAACCAGCCACAGTTCTTGCTGTTGGACACCTGCCTCTTTTTTTGCATGCAAAACCCTGTAGCTTCCGTTTTGTGTTTTGTTTAAAAAGTGTTCGCTTATTTGATAGAAATGGAATCCTATAGGAAAGCCAATGCAGCACAAATCACAGAAAAAAGTAAATGCTGGAAAAAATATGAAGGCATCAGAAAAACCAGTGCACCACAGCCCACCATAAACTGGGTCCAGCAGGCAAAGAGCCCAAGGCATCCAAACTCCAAGATCCCAATCCAATCGAGCACCCATGGGATGCACGAGACAAACAAATCTGATCCAACCCACAGATCTGACCCACTGACTACAACCCACAGAGTCCGCTGCCAATGTCCTGGTGCCAGACATCACATCACACCTCCAATGCCCTGAATGGCAAGAGGTGAACGCAAAACCTAGATGATTTTAATGATAATGGGTTTAATGTTATGGGTAATCTGTGTATATTTAAACTATATTGTTTATTATGTAGAGGTACAAACCACCTAGAAAACACTACAATCCATTTCGAATAACTTAAGAAACTCTACCATGTTTTTTTCAGTCAGAAAGTACATTTAAAACTTCCACTGCTGATGGGAGATTTTCTAGCTGTCTAGAATTTCTCAGAGACTGAACTCTTGTGAACTTCCTGATGATGTCCCTATAATTTCCTACCGTCTGAAGGCTGCACCAATTCAGTAATATATGCGGAACAGGAATGTGGAGAAGGCCCTTAGTCATGGTGTATGATTGCACGGGTATCTTATACACCTTTGTTTCAGGTCATTAAATATGTATCTTATCATGATATTAATTATTAAATTAGGCCACTGTTCTTTTCCCATCTTTGTTAGCTTTTTTTTATCTGGTGCACAGAATATTTATCTTGAAGTGACAATGTTTATATGGTATATTGATTATTACAAAGTTCTTTTAATATGATTACAATAGAATTTGTCATTTGTTTATTATTATCATGCCTCATATTATTCTGAATTGTAAATGTCCTTTTCCTTTTATTCTTCACAAGCTTGTAAGCAAATCCGCAACAAAAACCAAAAAAAGTACAGTGTCGCCATGGTACACTATGTTATTCCTTAATGGTTGGCTTAAATTAACAGCGGTGCTCTGGACATATGCAAATCGATTTTATTTGTAATTTTTTTAAAGCACAACATTGTTATGCTTTATGCATTATTGTTAGAGGTCCTGAGTGATTACAGAGTGATACTCTGTCCCTTGTCAAATCTAGAGACACTAGCTACTGTAGTTGTGGGCGTCTCTGATCTTATGCAGCAAGAAGGGGGTGGATAGAACATGTTTTTCAGAGTTTGTTACACCACCCCGTGATGCAGCAGGAGCAGCGGTTTGAAAAGATTGAGCTGGCAGGCGTTCACATGTCTCAGAGGAAGCACTGCGTTTCAAACTCACTTATCGGGAGACAAGGAAAGAGAGACAGAGAGAGATCCTGTTTGTCAGCTTGCCTCTGCGTGCATTTATTCATGCATTTATTAAGCTACCTGTAGCATGATAACACTACCTGGTACCTGCCAACATTTTTTATCGGGCCAAAGGACAAAATACCACACATTAGATAATAAAATACAGACATAACACTCATACTGTAACTCTGTATGTCACTCTACCGAGCATACACTGCGTTAATTGGAAGATGACAGTTTTATTCTCTACACTGTATTCTACAGTAGCTAGCTCGTTCCGTCAGCCTTGGGGTTGCTCAGAGCTCTTTTTCTCTCTAAATGTTCAACGGCAGACTTAAAATAATCCGGAGCACTGGGAAAGAGTGCAGCAAAACCAATCTTATGGAACGATCTTCTGTCAGCGCATGTAATTTCAACAAGAAAGAGTGAAGCTCTCGAATCTTAGATCTGGAAGAATGAAAGAATTTTAAATGAAAAGTACATAAAACCATTAGAAATGTTTTTTTTTTTAGCGCAGGTTTTGAATTTGTCATTACTGAAGGCCATATAAATATGAATATTTTATATACCAACCAGCCATGACATTACCAACACCGCCATGAATAACACTGATTATCAATTACAGTATATACCAGTAAACTGGTGACAAGATCATGGACACCCAAGGCTCATTTCTGGCTATTATAGAAAGGTATCAGAACACTCAGCATCACAGCCTGTTGGGGCTCAGCAGACAAAGAGTTCAAGGTTGTTGATCCGGCCTCCTAATCCTCAATCCGATCGAGCACCCTCGTGAAGCACCAGACAAACGATTCTGATGCATGGAGGTTTCACCCTCAACCCAAAGCATTCATACCTCCAATATGACTGTGGAGTAATGCACCATGGGGCACCTGGTGTACTGCCCCTAGTGGCACAAGGGAAACCTACACAATATTGAGCATAATGATTTACATGGTAATGTTACAGATATTTCAAATCTACAGTATATTTATAGTCAAATCATTTTGTATGACATGACACAGCTTATAAATCTTATCTGTAATCTAATCTTATAAACGTACTGTAATTGTGATCTAATCCGAAGAGAAATATCAAAATCAATTTAGCACAATGGTATTAGAAACGAGTTATTAATCTAACTCATACATGTGTCAGGTCTCATTTACAGCTTTATAGTAAGATTTGCTTCTGCGACCAATTAAGCTACAAACGGCAACACAACAAAAACTAACGCAATGTACAGTACGTCTTTCTCATCATGATGTTTCAAACACTGAAGACACGAAAACAATGATTTATTCAGCACTCCTCCTAATAACCATATTCACTGCAAATATTTATCCTCCCCCCACCCCCCCAAAAAATACAAATAAAAAATCAGAACTAGTCTCACATGATGTTATCAAATGAGACAAGGTGCCCTTTACGCTGTGTTGGAACGCCTTAGGTGTCTAATGTCATCATCGGACTGGATAAATCATGGAAAATTTATGGTAAATCAAAAAGATTCAAAACAACGGGGTGAATATTCAACCTCTGGATATTGTATTAACTGATTGGGCGTTTAGACCTGGTCTTCCTAAATTTAGCTAACTTAATTTCCTACGCCAACAAAGTGCGTTCTAGACTAACCTGTTATTTTCTGCAAGTCCAAAAAAAGCAGGTGCTTATTAAGCTGTTTGTATGGAAATTAGGCTGAAGAATCACATGGGAATGACTTTGGTGCCTTTTCAATATGGCACGCACCCAAGTCAGGGTATACTTTGCTCCATAGGTTATCTCCTTTCTTTATGTGTAGATTGATTAAAGGTTTATTTATATACAAAATGACTGGGTTCTGTCTGACTAATATGCATTTAAAAAAAATTAGTCATAAATTTTAACATTTCTGTTGGATTTGACAATCTTTTCTGCTTTTATTATTTGGTGTTAAATATAAAATAATATAGAGATTGATGACAGGATCATGGGCATCCAAGGCTCACCCATGCCCACAGGGACCTGGCCTGGTCTGATCCCACAGAAAAGCCAAGGCAGCACAAATCGCTGAAACAAGTCAATGCTGGCCAGATCCCAATCAAACTGTGCACCCAAGGCTGTGGTGTTCGGGGATTCCCCCGGGCAAACAAGTCAGATCCATAGGGGCTTCACCCCGTAACCCACACAACCCAAAGGATCTGCTGATGCCAGACACCACAGGACACCCCTAGGGGTCTTGTAGAGTCATGTCCTGAAGGGCCAAGGTGAAACAAGTGCAACAAGTGACAAACCTACACAATACTGGGCATAATGTTAAATAATGTTAAAACCACAAAAACAAAGTTTTTGCAGAGTGTCGACAGTGTGGGCAGATCTGTGTGTTTGTCATGCAAGATCGCAATGCCCTTGGATAGCATATCTGTGTATCAAGCAATGTTGATAGTTGAACTTTTTTCCTGATAATGTTCCAATACTAGCCCTTGAGAATTCCAAATTTTCAGCTGATGGTTGACTTTTTCTCGGTCTGCGATTGAGGATGTTTCCATTACACACTCTGCCGTTTACTCTCAGGCTCGTAGTGATTAATCCACGTCTCATCACCAGTCATGATTCTCTTTAAGAAATCTTCCGTGATTTGTTTTGGAACCAGGAACACCCTCAGATCACAAAAAAAAGCAAGTGGGGTGAAGATTTTTGCACTCGCACCACAGTTACAAATGAAATGTTGTGACACGTTCACACCTGCACAGCAGTGACTGGGGAGACAGTAGCTTTTTAAAAATCTGAACATCCTCCTTCTGGTTTAGGCCACACCCACCTCTGAAGTTAAATCTAAATACACACAGACACTGAGAGTTACAGTAAGTGCTACATGTTACACTTACTATTCAACCCACGTTACACTTACTGTACTATTCACCACTTCTGATGATTCTATCTCACGTCTGTACTGATTTATACTGAGTCGCAGAGGACCTGGAGCCTATCCCAGGAGACTTACAGGTACAGGGCAGGGTACACTCTGGACGGGTTGCCAGTCCATCTCAGGGCAACCGCGCTCAACATGCTTGTTCTCACACTGTGGCAATTTGGGAATGGCAAGTAGCCTAATTTGCATGTCTTTGGACTGGGAGTACCCGGATTACATGAATACCGACCCGAGGCAGGACTTGAACCAGATCCTGGCGGTGCAAGGCCACTAAGCCACCATGTCGCCTTGACGATTCAATGATACGGAAAGAAAATAAGCAAACTGAATGATGAATGCAGAACCAAGCTGATTATTAATCAGACCGGGTTGAAGCTGCCTCACATAATTGCAGTTCATGGGTATTTCTGCTCCAGCGAAGAGTCTATCCAATATAAAACAAAACAGATAAAATATTGGTGATCCTACATACTGATGAAATAAAACTGGATAATCCATAGAAGTGTTTCACTGCTGCAACAGTGCTATAGGCTGAACAATACCTCATGGACATGAGCAGACACGGAATGAAATTTGTATAGTTTCTAGCTGGAAACCACTTCTACGAAATAAAACAGAACCTGTGCTGGGTGTCCGGTGTCTAAATCAAGTATAGATGCACTCTATTTTATTAACATGGGAGCGTTTTGGAAGAAATATACTCATCATCTTTGGTATACAAAAGGACTTTTCTCAGAGAATGGTGCTGTAAAAAAAAAAAAATGCCTTTGGGTTTCACTGGTACCTTGGCTGATAGTAAAAGTCAGAGCTCCTATTATACTCATAAAGAGGTTCACTAATGTTCCCAGGCAATTACAGTTCTAGCAGTGGAAAGAGACAAGGAGGGGTAAGTGCATAAAAAGAGCTGTTTCATAAAGCCTTTGGATTTTTTTTATTTTTTTTAACTGGTGCTCATGTGGAAGCCGTTGTGGTGTTCAGTAGAAGTGCTTAAGAAGCAAGAAACGAGGTTTGCCACAAGTGGAACAGCTGTCATTTGTGCAGCGTATACTGTAACTCTGTAAGTTCGTAAATATAAATTAGACGAGTCTGAGCAAAGGAAGAGAGTTCCTTTTAACAAACCCAAAATAAATCCAAGGTAACATTTTTATTCACATTATTTCTTCTGAATAAATAAATGATTGAATTGAAAGCCTAACAAAGTTTGAGAAGAATGACGAATTCCTAGCCAAACAACGGTTTTGTGTTACTGACCGTATACACCGTATATGTTATATGGATAAAGAACTGCTATATGAAATTATTTTAGAAGCTTTACATTTCCAAAACATTTCTTTGAGCAAAAGCTGACATGTCCTGGCAAGCCTGCATCATTGTTTATTGATCAGTGTCACATGATCATTGAAGTGAAGATATTTCCTTCACAACACAGTGGCTTAAAATATTTTCAAAGGGTTTTTGGAGAATGGTGACGCCAATTACTGCCATTGCATTTCACTCTGGCACTAATGCGGATGTGGTTCGAATTTTTTAAGGTTTTATGAGAACGATAACACTTTTTTTTTTTTTTTCTTCTTTCCCCAATTAGTTCTTTCTAACTAATTTGGCTTCTACTGCTTTCTGTTTGACACACTACAAAATCACAGTCAAAGCATTATTAAACCTCAGCCAACAAATTATTTATCCTAAACAGCATGCGTAAATAACCACAAACACAACCGCAGGCTGATTTATCCACTGCACCAAAACTGTGGTCGATAGACTCATAGTTCTTTTGAAAAATCACACAAACTTCACACTTATATAACCCAGACACTTTCGGCATTTGTGCTTTGTAACACTCCTTTGACTTCAAGGAAACATGCATAAAATATTATCTAATATCAGTTTGTAATACTTCTTGCATCTATTTTCTAAAAACAGCAAAAAAAAAAAAGGATTTATCTCATTTTGCTGTCAAACTCTTCATATAACGTATACATGAACGTATGTATGAATATATTTAAATTTGAGATGCTTTAACACTCAATTATTTCAAATCAGATAAAACATTAAAGGCCTCCACTTCAAAATTCATAATCCTTATCTGACATGACGAGACTCATCATCAGCCCCTTTATTTGTCTGATAACGGAATGAAAAGGGAAATGTTAAGCACATCCTGATGCATTTTCCAACATTAAGTGCAGTAATGGAACTGCGCTCGCAAGCTGAAGTGCTTCATTTGTGCAAGTCATGAAAAAAACAAAAATAAAAAAATAAATATAAAAACGAATCAATACCTACCATTAGGACTCTCTTCATCTATGGCTACAATGGTGGCTGGTGGGCCGGTTCTGGAGAGTTTGCACTCTGGAGTGGAAAAAAAATAATAAAAAATACATTTCAGGGACTTTTAATGAGAGAAAAAGATCAACCTATGCTACATATATGTTCCACTTACAGGTGAGCATTTTATAGTGCCAAACCAGCACAGCCACCATATGGAAACAGGATTTATAAGTAAATGGGTTCGCTATAAATGGGGTCAAGACTGCGCACGCTTGTAGAACAGGAAAAACAAGACATGAAAAACAGGTAACAGACTTACCCTCATACTGCCAGTCTGTAAGTGGAAACAGCGCCGTCAGAGAGAAAAGGCGGGGAAAAGGACAGAGAAGAGTGTGACCTTTCTCTATTAATCAGTGGGAACATTTCAATACTTTATTTATACGTCATTTGCTCAAGCTTAGCAATGTTACCTAACTGAGAAATTAAATAACAATGCTATTACTTAAATTTAACATACCACATGATCTAAAGCATCCATGCTGATTCCAAACAGATTAACAAGCACTATGACATCATTTCTTATTCATAACACTTGCAGAAAGGTACTTATTATAAGTACAAATCAGACCAGAAATTTTCATTCTATGTTCATATTAGTGCAAAGCAACAATTATAAGTATTGTAAGATTAATAAAGCAATTCAGGATGTCTTGATGTTGATTATATTCCCATTACAGCATGCATCGTCATGCTTTGTTTCTCATTTTATGTTCTCAAATTAGCAAGTTATTGATATTATATTCATTAATGATTAATGTTGAGTTGATATTTAGGCTGTCTTGAGACCCAGTACGGATCTACTGTAATAAAATCAAAGAAATATAAATCGAGTAGGAATCCTGTTAAAATGCACTTTATCTAAACTTTATTAAATGAAGATAATAAAAACTACAGTACATTAAATACAACAATAATAATCCAGTATATATTTTATTTCAAGGTTTCCCCCTACTCCATTTGTACATCCACATAGCCAAAAGGATTGATTTCCACCTGACCAAAACATGATTTTAGTCTAGTTTAATAACAACTAATATCTAATACTTTATTTTAGATGAAAATGTTCTCATCCCTGTACATGTACAAAGTGTACACTGTACAATTCCTGTTCCAGACCCTGAGTGCATTTAATGACAATCCTGACTGTCAGAGGACTTTTTATCAGAGCACTTTTTATTCGTACAGCGAGTATTAATCAATTCTGTATAGTGCTGTGTCATGCAGTATTTTTAGTGATTGGAAATTTTATATCATTTTGTCACTCGCGCAGGTCAACAACCATCTGTTTCTTTTATGCATAAACCTTTTTGCTTTTCCCCACAGTAATGTTATTAAAGAGATGATAAATGTGGAAAATGTAAATGAAAATGATGAAGGAATGTAAATCTACATATATATATATATATATATATATATATATATATATATATAAACGATCCACATCTTATTTATTCATATTTTGCTTAAAAAGATCCAGACTTTCTTCCATCTTTATATACTCTTGAGAAATACTGTAACATCAAAAGGGTTCTAATCCAGTGTATTTTGTTTGATCAGTGATTTATTTTCTACATTCTAGAACAACCAGATTGAATTCTAATGTAGAACTACTGGATTGAATACTGGATGGAAGTTCATTTAGAGTTACCTACCTCAAAAATCACCAATTAACAAACGGCACCTCAGACTAGAGCCGTCATGAAGCCTTTACAGAGCATAAGTGGCAGACACATCTCAACTGTTTAAAGGCGATTGTACAGTATATTTTTTATGCCTTCCTTCATACCTCAATAACGGCTCTAATCTGAGGTGCTGTTTGTTAATTGGTGATTTCTGAGGCTCGTAACTCTAAATGAAATTGACAAAACAATTCAAGAAATGTGCTAGAACTGTTCCAGAATAGCTGACTTTTGTGTCTTAAAATAACTATTAATTCTAGTTGTTGTTACTTAATGACCTAATGCCATGTGTTTTATTTCATAGTTTTGAAAAGAAAAAATCCAGTTTTGTTCTGGATAGAAAATAAATCCACACTTGTGTCCAAACTTTTGACAAGTACTGTACATCATTCAATTTAATATAATTTAATATGAAGAATTTTGCACAGTACTGTGTGGGAGCATCTTCATACGGAATGTGAGATCACACAAAATCTTAAAGCACATAGAATATCTTAGATTTGGATTTTTTTTGTATGTTAAACAAACAAAAAAAATTTTTATTAAAAAAGAATTGTTGAAAATCTAAAATATTCTATATTCTGCAATCTTTCGCAAGGTAAAGAAAATAAATTGTACCATGGCTCATTCTAACTCCTTTGTAGAAGAGGTCAGATTTTGCTTGACACTAATTTCTTCCACTGAAACATATGATCAGACAAGTCCTTGATGGTTTTGATCTAACATGGGTGTCAAGTTTTACGCAAACGTGTGAAGTCTGTGCCAGCTCGAGTGCAAGTGCTCCCAAGTGATAAAAAAAGTAAGTTAAGTACAGTATATTAAATCCTAGCATGTCAAAGTATTCGTAAGTGTATAGTTGCAGCCAGACTAATGACTAGTACACTTGATGCTTGCTATTTTGGAACAACTATTTTTGTACTAAGTGCATTTAAGTTGTAATAAAATTGTACAAAAGCACAATTTTAACTGTATTAACAACTTACACCTTAAGTATATGGCTGTGTATGTACAGTACTGTACTAATGTACACACCTGACAGTAATGAATGAAATTAAAGTATATGTTTAATGTATTATAAGTACATAACATTACAACAATTTTTACTGTTACAAATACACAAGTAATATACCATAAAACGGTATACTTTATGATTAATAAAAATATACTTATATTATATCATAAAGTACACACATTCTTCTATAATACAGTATTGCAAATATGTTACCTGTACACTAAAGGAGTTTAGGACTATTTACAAATACTGAATGCATTTTCTACACTACATGTCTTTGGAACACATTACATCAGTATTGACGAGGCAGATTTTATTCATAATTTTAACAGATTTAATTTTCACAAGGTCACAAAAAATTTTATTAAAAAAAAAAAATAGTTCTATAGTTTATTTGTCTTCAACAAAACTTCAGGTTGTCTCACAAACACAAACAGAAATATAAAGCGTTGTCTGAACAAAGATTCTAGCCGTTACACTGAAACTCTGAAAACATGCCAAATCTACGGAGCATTATACTAGAAGTGAAGTACATAAGATTTAGCAATCACACATTAGACAATACATTTTATATTTAAACTATGTACTTAATTTCAAACTACCTAACAAAAACCATAAAATGTACCGTATGCCGATGAAAATATAAAAATAACGATAAGAACTAACGTACGCAATGATGCAGCTTCCAGCCGTGAATACAAACAAGAAGTGGAGAATAGCGGAGCCAATCCAGAAACAGAGAATGTGCCCGCCTCTAGTTTCTGATTGGCTGGTATTGCCCCTACTTTAGTCTCTGGTTGGCTGGAATTGTGGCACTATTGTTCTAATTGTGGCAACCGAGTTCTAACGCTGCTGCAGTCCGAGCAAGTTTAGCTTTATGATATTGAACGCACACAAGAGATGCACATAAATGAGCCTAAATACGCAAAAGTGAGTTAAAATACAATAAAAACAAAGTTTAAATAAGTGTGCTTTGGAAATTACACTGACCTTTCTTACTTAAAGTATATTTTCCTCGAACATATTTTTGGAAAGTGCACTATACAGTAATACTATGATTTTAAAGTATGTTTAAAATTTGATTCCAAGGATTGGTAACAGCATGATATTATTATACTTTTTATATATTAACTGGTAATGGTACACTTTTTTGTTAGTATATTTGCAATGTACTATAGAAGATTTGAATATATTTATATAACTTTTTTTCACTAGTGCTGCATACTAGGAAAAAATCTGAAATTCCCATAAATATGTCTGAAATTGTACTTTTCTTTCAAGTTATCAATAATGCTATGATCTGTAATGAATTTTATTGTATTAAATTAGCTAAGCATGCATATAACGTTTTCACTAATGCTCTCAGACTATTGGGATCCTACAGTGTATTAGAGAATATTTCCCCATGGGGTATTGTATATCAGTTAGCTCCAGGATTATCGGAACTCTGGATGGGTATGCTGGATGGATAGATGGACAGATTGTTAGAAAGATTGCAGTGAGTTAATGAGGCAGGACAACAGTGCACCATGTCCTCCACTGAATGATTTGATAAATATGCTGCTTTAGAGCTGGCACAGAGAAAGAGAGAGGGAAGGAATGTGCATGGGGCTGCATTCGTAAGCATGAAGAAATTCACTTTCCGGTCATTCTCTTTCCCCTCTGTTTCTCTCCCTGCTACAACTCTGCAAATTTTCATCGGGGTTAACGGGTATGAGGCAATCTCTACACGACTGGACTAAACCTGTCTGTTAGGACAGTTATAACTAAGGCTGCATTCACATTACTAACCACTTTGCTCAATTCCTTGCTCGATTCTTTTGGTCATGATGGTTCACATTCATAAAGTCGCATGTCACCTAAAATGGAACGTATGGCAGACCGATACGCCTTCGCCCTCGCCATCTCGTCATGAGTTTGTGCAATCACTCATTCATTTCAAGAATGCAATTTTAGCAAAAATATGCTTTGAATATTGCTCTCGAAGACCAAGGTATAGGATATGGTCCGAAAAGGAAGGAAGCCAGACGCCTTGCTTTAGCTCTTCCGCCAGCTGCTACTAGGACTGCTATAAAATCCTTGCGCTGCCGATGCTGAGCGACATCAGCAAGTGACATACTGTACACATGCGCAGAGACAAAGTCGCATGAATTCCGATCTGACCTTTCTCATACAAAGTCGCCTTGGCCGAGCATTCGATATGTCTCCAGTCTTGGACCAGGTACGAAAGTTACTCAAATGCGATCTAAATAACATCAGATTTGTGCACTCAGACAGCCATTAAAAAAAAATCTGATCTGTGTCATATTAGGTAAAAGAAATTTGTAAAAAAAAATTGTAATTGAGTCACTTCAGGCTGGTCATGTGACCGTAGACTAAGGTTCACGATGAGAAGCATAACCAGGCTGTGTGTTAGATCTGCCAAGGGACTCCTCAAGCTGTTCCCATACAAAGCTTATATCTCTGCCTACAGTCTGCTGCTCATGAATTAGAGATTAATAGAGCGTATCTCATGTTGCATGACTCGAATGCGGCGAAACGCAGAAAACCCTGTGTGGATCGGGTTCTTAGCAACCGGGCCATTGTTTTGATGCAGTGTTTTACAAGGAAGATTGGATCGTGTTTACTTAGACACACTGAATCATACTATATTTACTATTTCCGGAAAGGAAAAGTATGTTGGCATAAATGTGGAGATGTTTATTTAAAGACGTGTCTTAAATATTAGATTAATCGTGTTCCCAAGACATTCTGAAAGTCATCCTTGACCTGAAATAATGTTTATTAATTTTTATTTATTTTTGTAATTTTGGCATAAAGAATAACTGCATCCGTTTTCTAATTACCATTCACATTAACACATTAAATCCCTAACATCCCTCCTTCTCTGGGTTTTTCCATCTGATTAACTGTGAGGAAAAAGAAAGTGAGGAAAAACACCTGCGTTTATACCTGCTCTAATTTGCGATACCAGGAATTAGTTTTGTTTTGGATGTTGCACAACATGGCATGTATGACACTAAAGTACAAGGTGTAATCTGATGATTACACAGGGGTTCCACACATGTCACCCAAGAACAGGAATCTCAGGCAACATGTAAACTGGACTGGTGAAAAGGCCATCCATCACCAACAAGGTCACAGCATCGCACAAATGTTTTGTCTCAGTCTCCTTCTGGTGACTGGGATTTCTCCACAACTGTTAATGCATAATTAATTCGTCTGCTTACATTAGTGGGCAGTTTTAATCAAATATTACAGAGATTATTATCTGTAAACACCTACTACTATGATCATGTCAGAACTCTTTGCCCCTGCCAAAACCACTGTGGCGTATCCTTTCATCACATGCAGAACTGTTTGCCACTCAGATGGGTTTCCTTTAGTCTGTTCCACTCGAGGATTCTTAAGAAAAATTCCAGTCATCTTCTAAAGAATAAACACTGTGTACAGGCATTCATTAGCAAGCAATAGATTTAACGCACAAGTTTACGGCTTCAGAATGTGTAATGAAACCCCATTATGGGTCTTGATCTTAAGGAGGTACCAATTGGAGCAGATTCAAAGACCTCTTTCGAAATGATCATTTCTTCAGTCTCAGCATAAATTACCCCAGCTGTGCAGACTCATCTCGATCAAGCCTCGTGCACTGTACACTACAGCACTTCCTTGAAAAGAGGTCAAATATCAAAGACCGAACTCCATGTTCAGTAATAATCTTAGATATAATTAAGCTTACATTAATGCAAATGATGGAGTGGATGGATAATAAACAGTGTAAGGCATAATTGGGGTATGTGCATGCTTTTACATCCTGACCGAGCATAGACCAAATACCTTTTCTCTTCCTGGTAAGGAATAAAATACATGAAATATGGTATAGTGCTGGGAAATAATCGATAATAGACGGGTGCGATTATTTTCCAGTAACACTGTGCTTAACAGCTAAGTTGCACTATAACATCTTAATGGGTCAAATCTGGCACATACTGTAAGCCCAGTCCCCACTTTTCAGATTTTTGGGACAGTTTACTATGGTTTCAAAATCATGGCTTGCTTGTACTGTATTGGGCAAGCTCTGAAATCATTAGCTACTAGAGATGGGTGGGGGGAGTCAATTCAGTTATGTATAGTATCTCTTATGTGTGGCAATTCACGTTTGAGGAAACTGACTTCACGATCGAATTTTTTAATTCATATACAGTACACTACCGTTCAAAAGTTTGGGGTCACTTGCAAATTTCTTTGTTTTTGTTTAGTGATTTTATTTTCTACATTCTACAACAATACTGGGGATTTCAAAACTATAAAATAACACATATGGAATTAGGTAATTACGT
>JAQQZT010000006.1:6415891-6427975 GCA_030068275.1 Clarias platycephalus
ATTTATTTTTTACTCTGTAGCGAATATGATTTAAAATGTAGTGAAGTACAATACTTTAAACAAAACATACTTAAGTACAAGTAAAATTACAGATAAAAAAAAAAAATCATTAAAAAATGTAAAAAACTAAATTACAGTAATGCGAGTAAATGTAATTCATTACTTTCCACTTCTGAACATATCTAAATGAAAAATGTATAATAATTCTCTAATTTTCACACCCAGGGGTAATTTATTATAATAAATTATAAAAAGGTTTTGCTATAAAACATTGCATGAAACCAATGAGAATAGACAAAAAAGGGAAATAATGGACCATGGATCTGTAAATAAATGACACACTATAGAGAAAGCGTGATATTGTTTTACATTAGGTACCTGTGTCTGTTTATTAATTAAGACATTTCAATTATTAATCAATTAAGACAGTGTTTAAGATGTAATGCACACATCATGTTTAAGTGTCCTACAGAGCTCTAAAGAGGAATATTCTGCAAAATATTTAGATATAACCTAGAAAAATAGTTGCCATGTATAAATATTAAAATAATAAAACAGTAAAACAGAGAGTTTTCCCTGCACCTGTTCAACAAGTGTCATAAGAAAAAGAAAACAACAACCAATATTACACAGTAAGACTCTAAACCACCGCCTGTATATATATATATATATATATATATATTCCTACACCGCGGATGACGGGATAAACTCACCCAGCCGTGGGATGTGAAATGGCGGACGCAGGTGGAGCCGAGCGCGCCTCTCCCTCCGTAGATCAGGACTCGGTGAGCGGAGACAGCCGCCATCGCTGACACTCAGTACGGACACCGCGGTGTGAGAAATGAAGCGACGGAGGAACAGACCGGGGGAGAGACTGTGAGGGGGCGGGGCGGTAAGCAGAGCTGGATCGCCTTATGATTGGTGCACGCGGGATGCACGGCATCGAAAGAACGTTATAAAGGCTTTAAATTGTGTCAAACAAACATAAAAATAAGCATAAATATGTTTATATAATATACACCCTACAGGGATAAGTAGTGTGTGAGTCTGGCTCCGTCAAACACATCGACATTACACACACTAGTGATGGGTCGTACATGAACGATTCGTTTTTTTTTTTTTTTTTTTGATCGAATCTTTAACGTGACTCAGTAGAACGAGTCGTCTCGGAGAGTGATTCGTTCATTTTTCTACTGGACGCGCATGCGCAAATCCTCGCAAAACCTTCGTAGATTATGTACCGGAAACAGTCCTTATCTGCATTGTAAATTTTCATTACTGGGACTATAACCATATTTTGTGTATGTAGACGTATTGGGGGTCGTTTTGTTGAAAATGCAACATTTTATTTTATTTCTGATCAAAAGGACGAAATGAACTAAATGACTCAACAACAAAAAAAATTGTTCATTTTGATGAACGAGATTCAAAGAACCGAGTCACTAAAATGATTCAAACTTCCCATCACTAAAACACGTCGGTTCATTACTGACTCATATGAATCGGTTCAGCTATGATATGAGTCGGCTCGGATTCAAAACCCATATGATTAATTTCAGGAAAATGAAGTTTTGCACACATGGTCATGTCTTGGGTTCTGTTTTACTGAGAATAATTTTTGGACTTGGTGGTGCAGTCTATCTCTCTCTCTCTCTCTCTCTCTCTCTCTCTCTCTCTCACACACACACACTTTTATCATTCATTCATCTCCTACTACTGTACAGTAGCTTCACTTCCCCTCGTTGGTGGTCAAAGAGTTTGTAGAAATATTTACAAGGTAAAAGCTAAAAATAAGCTCATCAGCTTTAATGATGTTGTCTTTTGGTTGCTCGTGTCAAGGGGTCTCCACAGCAGACCATCTGATCCGCACAGATTTTTACACCGGATGGCCTTCCTGACGCAACCCTGACTTTTTATCCAGGGCTGGTACTGGCATTCCATCCAGTGGCTGGGGTTTGGGTGTTGGTTGGAAATCGAACCCGGGCTTTCCTCATGGCAGGCGAGAAAGCTACCACTGATCAGCTTCAATCAGTGATATTATTATTCCAGGTTGAAGCCCACATACATGTCTGCCTGTCTTTCTGTACAGCAGAACTCTCTACCTAACGTATTCCTACTAAGAAATAAAATTTTTGTAAGGTTGAGTATGTTACTGCTTGTTTACGCTAAGTTGTACTTCTTTTTCTGTCAGCCCAATCTACTCCTTGTTCGGTAATCGGAGAGTGAATCACACATGAGAAATTGAAAAAGTAGATCAGGTAAAGATTACGTTTTTTGTAATAAAACAACATGACTCCAACCTGTTAAAATTCACTTATACAACTTCAGTACTATTATTTCAGCCTAAAAATATTAACTAATCCCAGTAAAAGTATTCAGTTTAGCTTTTCTAATTAATATTTATTGGTGCAGGTGTTTGTTTACATTGAGCAAGTAGCTTATTAGTAGTTTATTTAAAAGTAGATTATTAAATCTGGCACATAACTGTTCATAACATTGCTTTTACTCAACATTTTAATTTCACTAATGGTGCAGGTTAAACTTCAAGCAGATATCTACAGTGCATCCAGAAAGTATTCACAGTGCATCACTTTTTCCACATTTTGTTATGTCACGGCCTTATTCTAAAATGGATAAAATATTTTTTTTGCATCAGAATTCTACACACAACACTCCATAATGACAACATGAAAAAAGTTTACTTGAGATTTTTGCAAATTTATTTTTAAAAAAAAATTTGAGAAAGCACATGTACATAAGTATTCACAGCCTTTGCCATGAAGCTCAAAATTGAGCTCAGGCGCATCCTGTTTCCCCTGATCATCCTTGAGATCATCCTTGAGTGGCCAGAGAGTCTCATCAGACCTGAGAATTTTATTTCTCATGGTCTGAGAGTCCTTCAGGTGCCTTTTACTAAGGAGTGGCTTCCGTCTGGCCACTCTACCATATAGGCCTGATTGGTGGATTATGGGGTGTTGTGTGTAGAATTCTGAGAAAAAAAAAGAATTTAATCCATTTAAAAATAAGACTGTGACATAATGTGGAAAAATGTGGAAAAAGTGATGCGCTGTGAATACTTTCCAGATGCACTTTATATACAGTGAAACCTCGGATTACTCACAGTTTGCGAGTGTTCCACAAGAAGAGCAAAGATTTTTAATACATTTTGACTTGGAAAACGAACGAGTCTTGGTTTACGAGTACCGGGTATCATATATCACACGTGCGCTTCTTGTTTTGACGAGTGTCATGTGATCACAACTGAGCCAACGCTTTTTCCCTCTCTCGCGCTGCAGAATTGCGCGTAATCGTCTCCCCTGCTGGGTCTCTTACTGGTATAATCAACATCAGTGCACGCGTGTACTGTTTACTATAACACTTTACAAGGTAAAGTGCAGGTTAATTTGTTAATTTGTTAATTTATTTTTACTTCATATTTTGTGTTAATTATTTTTATGTATTTATTTTTTTGAGCTGTGGAACGAATAATTTGAGTTTCCATTATTTCTTATGGGAAAAATTCACTTTGGATTATGAGTGTTTTGCAATAAGAGCCCACTTCCAGAACAAATTATGCTCGTAATCCAAGGTTCCACTGTACATTGGTCAGAACTCGCTCTTTCAATGATATCTTTACAATTCACATATTGGCTACCTGAAGTTTAACAATTAAATCAAATTAAATTGTTGAGTAGAAGTGAAGTTATGAACAGCTATGTTATGCTACAGCATCCAGCATATTTTACTTTTTTTTAAATTATATTTTAGCACTTTTTTCCCTTAAGGTGTGTGTGGCTATATGTGTCACTCAGCAGAACCGATCAGCGCAATAGTTTACAGTGTATGGGCAGAGTGAGCGGAAAACAGAAACGACCGCAATGCTCCTACTGTACAAGCCACCAAAATCCTTATGAAACAAAAACGAAAGCTAGATCACAGCATAGTTTGCTCCAAAAAAAGCAAAATAGACTATTAAAACTGAACCTTCAAAGATGAATGGACAAAGATGAATGGACAGTTGTATAATGTATATTTATTCTTCCTGCGGGAACTGTGACACTAATAACAAGCAGACATGTCAAGCACCACAATTTGATAAAACAAGGATCATTAAAGCAAACATTTTCACAGCAGTCCGAAGTGAGGGAGTGTAAAATACCCAAAGTGAGAGACCAGTATTGCCCCCTACGCCATAATCGCCATAAAAATATAAGAGAGAAAACATTTTCGAGAAACTTTTGTGTATTTGGATAATGGCGAAAGAAGTACAACTTAGTTTAAACAAGGTGTAAGATACTCAATCATAAATTTTTTTTTATTGAATTAATAAGTTACTGTATGCAGCGAGTTCTGCCATACAGACAGACAGACATGTACATGGGTGTCAACCTGAAATAATAATATCATTGATTACATAAAAGCTGATCAGCTTATTTTTTTTATCTTTAAACTTTTAACTATTTCTACAAACTCTTTCTTCTCCAATCCTCTTAATATACTTTTTTTTTTGCATTCTATAAACTTGCCATGTATGTTCTTATCTGGCCTACACTTCAATTCATCCATTGCACTGAAGAATGTGAGCTGCCGCAGCTCAGGAACAATGAGCCCTTGCATTCAACTAAGTGTGGATCAAACAGACAGGAATTATACCAAGCTTTGAAATTCTGACTGTCAATACAACGCCCAAGGGAAGGAACGATAGACTACATCTATGACAGCATGCTGTTTTCTATCACTGACAATGCACAGACTTGGTGACATTTATGGATATGATTAATATAATTCCAGGACAGGCAGTCTTAAAATCCTAATAACAGCTCAATTTATATAGATGGATTCTATGATCAAAAGAAAGGTTAGGTCAGCTTAGCTGCCTTCAGGTGGATAATCCTATTGATCTGTCTATTTAGAATAAAGCCAGGAGGCACTGGAGGAGCTTAAGCATTAGCATGTTTATCTTGTGTTTTTCCCCCCAACATGCTAAAGGGAGGATAATCTTTTTTGATTCTGTCTCACAATTATTAAAATGTCACTTTGGTTGCTTTCCCCGATTTCATTCTTTAAGGGCTGGAAAGAAATATAGACATAGTTGTCTGTCAGTTAATGTAGAATGTGTCATGGAATGTGCCAAAAAAAAAAAATGTTTCAGTTTATCACCAATAAAGGCAGTGCATGGTGGCCTGGAGACTTTAATTGTTATCCCTTTAACCTTTTGGGAGAACGTTTGATTTTCACTATGCATTACCATTTTCTTTTTTTTTTTTTATTGTTTACATTATTGTATATTAATAACACATACACTGAGATTATGACAGAATACATTTGGATTTATGTATAATGTTTTATTTTTTCAAATTCGTCAAAGAAGCCACTTTTTGTTTCTCTTGATATTCTCTTTGTCTGTCATCCTCATGAAGTAATCACCTTGAATGGTTTTCCAACAATCATGAAGGAGTTCCCAGAGGTGTTGAGTATTTGTTGGATTCTTTTCCTTCACATTTTAATGCAACCAAACCATTTCAATTGTATTTAGATGGGGTAATCATGGAGGCCAGGTCATCTTGTGCAGCACTGCATCACTCTCTTTCTTGGACAAATAGCTCTTACCTAACCTAAAGGTGTGTTTGGGGTCATTGTTGGAAAACAAATGCTGGTTCCTAAACTACCATTTATATATAAAATTTATAATAAAGACTTTCAATTAGTATGAACAGGTAAACCAGATGGGAAGGCATGTCGCTGCAAAATACTGTAGTAGCCATGCTGGTTACACAGCCACACCATCACATTTCCTCCTTCTCCATGCATTACAGTTCACCATCTCTACGTCTAACAAAGGCCGAACGGTTAGAACCAAACATCTCAAACTGGACTCATCAGACCAAAGCACAGTTTTCCACTTATCAAATGTCTATTCTTTGTGTTTCTTGACTCTTCTGCTTATTGTTCTTCTTGCCGGTATTCGACCGTGAAGACCATGAAGACCGTGAACAGTAGATGTTAAAATATGTCTGCCGCTTGAACTAAGAGAAGCGTTTATGTAGGCTCGAATATGATGCGCTATCCTCATGGGAGCCATTGCTTCCAGAAATCGCGTCTTGAAGACATATCTAATCAACTCCACAGTTACGACATCATCGCATCAGCAACGCAGCCGCGTCTGTCGTCAGCACACGGAAGAGTATAAATAGGTGTCAGATAAACCTTCTACAGCTTCCGAAGCTCACAAGCGTCCAGGCACATATAAGTATGGCAACGTGACGCGACCTCTCGTTCCCCTTCAGGGAACTGGGGTTACAGAGGTGTCGCGCCCGCAGCCAAAGCCCGAACTGAGAGCGGAGAGGCTTCGCCAACTGCCCCGTAAGCCATGGAGATGGCCTCCACAATCCATATACTGAACGTATGCTTGGTCGCTGGCAAGCCCCTTTTTGGAGGACCGGAACACACGAATAGCTGGTCAGACCGTCTCCACGCCGAGGACCGGACAGATAAGGTTCAGCCTCTCCTGTTTCGGCGTCAGGAAAGGTGGAGGATTAAAGGCCTTGAGCACCACTGGCCTGGTGACTCTAGTAGGGACCTTGGGAATATATCCAGGCCTGGGATGTAGAAATGCCTTGACTAGCCCAGGGGCAAAGTCAAGGCAGGACGGCGCTACTGAGAGCGCCTCCAGATCACCTACCCTAGAGATGAGATGGCCAGGAGGAGGAGGGTCTTAAGTGTCGCGCACTTCTCGTTACTGTTCGTAAGTGGTTCAAACGGAGCCCGAGACAGACACTAGGGAGAACCAGAGTGGAAAATGGGTCATGTCGCGAGAGGCAAACAGATCGACCTCTCCTCTACCGAACTCCCTCCAGATCATCTCGACCACCTCTGGGTGCAGACGCCACTCCGTTGCCGACAACCTCTGTCTGGACAGAAGGTCTGCTCCCTGATTGAGGCACCCTGGGACGAACATTGCTCGTAACGAGAGGAGCTTGCCCCGGCCCCACAGGAGGATCAGGGACGCCAATTTGCACAGTGAGCATGAACGCAGACCCTCCTGATGATGTATGTAGGCAACCACCGTTGTGTTGTCGGTGCAAACCAACACATGCTGGCCCCTGACATCTGGAAGGAAGTATTTCAATGCTAACCAGACTACCATCATTTCGAGATGATATTCCTGATGTTCCTTCCATAGGTCCTGTGCAGAGCGACCCCTGTAGATCGCTCCCCATCCTGTTCGTGAGGCGTCTGTTGTCAGTGTCACATGGTGGCACGTGGTGCCCAGAACAGGGCCTTGGGACAAGAACCGGGGCTCCTTCCATATCCTCAGAGCCCGAATACAATGGGATGAAACCCGAATTACACGGAACGTTCTTCCTCTGGAGGAGAAACCCTTGGTCTTGAGCCACCACTGGAGCGGTCTCATGTGCAGCACGCCGAGCGGTATTATGCTCGATGCTGCTGCCATGAGGCCCAGCAGCCGCTGAAAGCTCCTTACAGTGACGGCGAGGCCTAGCTTGGTGCCCTTGACGGCTAAAAGGAGTGACTGGATGCGAGCCGGCGTGAGGCGGGCTGACATCCAAGTCGAGTCCCATATGATGCCCAGATAAGAGGTGATACATGAAGGCGTGAGCACACTCTTCTTGGCATTCAGCCGTAACCCCAGCATTCTCATGTGATCGAGAACTAAGTCTCAATGACAGGCCACCATTTCTGCAGAGTGGGCGAGACTGTTTCCTGGTGATGGGGGCTCCGAAGAGCTGAGTGGAGCCAAGCTCGTGGCTCCTGGTTGCGGTCACCGAGGAGGAGCGGTAACGGCCACATGGGCCGATGAACCCCTCGGGGGAGCCGCCGCAACCTGGACCCATCAGGGTCTTGGGCCTTTGGTGAGAGCGCCGCCTACTCCGCCTGCCTCGGCCTTTCTGCTTCTGTGGGGGCTGACGAGTAGCGACACAGTAGCGATGATGGGAGGACATTGAGCTAGTGCTGGGCTGATCAGTGGCGGCATGCACATAATCAGCACGGAGAGGGAATCTGCTGGAGAACGCTGCCTCATTCTTCTGAGACCTCCGGATAGTGGCGGCAACGTCGTGGATGTCACCGCCGAAAAGCCCGGGAGGTGAGATCGGCGCATCCAGCAAAAGCTTCCGATCCTTTTCCCCAAATGACGCCAGGTTGAGCCACAGCTGCCTGTAGGCGACCACATTGGCCGCCATAGATCTACCCAGGCACCTATGGGGGATCATGTTTCGCTGGCTTGTGCACCACATGCTGCGCTGGCCCCTCCCCCTCCTCCATGTCTGACTCAAACACTCGGAGATGCAGATCTCCCCGGTCAGAGCCGCTTCGACGTGCTCTGCACCTAGGCACACCACACACAAAGCGTGTGTATCACCCGGCTCGATGAGCCTGGAGCACGGGTGAACACAGCGCTAAGCTGCACACATAGTCCCCTGTAGCGGGACTGTGTAGTGGTGGATCAGTATTTTTGTGGAGGATCAGTGTTCTGTCTCTGTGCTTGTGAAGCGAAGGAAGCTGTAGAAGGTTTGTCTGACACCTATTTATACTCTTCCGCGTGCCGACGTCAGAACCAATCCCCAAAACCCCTGAAAGGGAACTTGCCGTTTTTGCGTTTTATAATTTTCAACTGTAATGTGATTGTCAGGAATTTGTGAATTCATAGAATTTACTTTGCATGTTTGTTGCCTTTATAGTTAGTACATTCTGACATTCTGACATACAAAATATATTTTAATAACACTACATTGTGAATTAACTTGGGTTTTAATGTTAATTAATGTGTTGGTTTTGGTGATAAATTATTAACACAACATATAATTTATTTGTACTAATATATATTATTGATGATATTAAGTTAAACTTATAATATGGATGATTTTTTGTTAAATACTGTACATTAATACATAATTAAAATCAGTGTAAATGTGCAACATTTTATGCATGTTTAAATAAATAATGTACTGTAAATATATAAAGTGTTAAAAATTTTATTAATCGGCAATCAACACTTTAATTTGTTTAAGAGAAGCAAAATCACAAAAAGGTCATGTTCATTGACAAAGTACCAATTTGCAGGATATAACTTTTCAACCCGAACTTCTTCACTTCTTTAGCTACTTCACTTGAGTCCGTAATTGGTTTCAACCAGATTCCCTGTGGAGCTTTCTGGCATGCTTTCAGTCTAATGGGCTTTTTCAAAGTAGCAATATCTTTCCAAAGTTACAAAACTGTATATTTATTATGGCATTTACTCAGACCATATCAGACCGACCTCAGTTACATTTGGGTTTGTTAACTTCCAGAAATATTTAAAAAGTTTCCTGGATAAGAATCTACTACATGTCAGGAATAAGTGGAGGCAAGGATGCAGGTGCAGACTCTAACTAAATCAAAATAAACAAAAATAAAATAAAAGGGATGGAATCCTGAACATGAAAAGTTGTAGACAAAATACACAATTCCTGTACTTGTTTAACACCAGAGATACAGTACCACAAGTAAAAGTAGAAGTCCTTCATTTACATTTCTACTTGTGAAAAATTTAGGAAAGTGCCCACCTTCAAATGTACTCAACTATTGAATGTACGAAGCTTACTGTATTATTTCACTGTAGCCTTAAATCATCTAATGCAATATTGTGTGCAAAGCTAATGCAGTAGAAAGGACATATGCTTGTGGTAGGATGTAGTGGAGTAACAGTAAAAAGTATCCACTAATAAAACTACTTAAGTAAAGTATAGATACGTGAAAACTAAGGTCATTGTATTTAGTTATATTCCATCTCTAAACAAGAACTGTGATCACTAATTATAAACCTGGGACAGGCATTAATCAATTAAGAGAGAACCAGAAAACAGGAATATGTCTTGAAGATTCTAAGATTCTCAGTCATCCAGTGAAGGTTATCTGGTAGTTGGGTCTAGCTGACATAACTCAACTCGCAGATACAGAAAACAGGAATGTAAATATACACAAATCAAAGGCATGTGATTGTGAGTGTGACACCCAGGGGCTCATGGGGATAGAGTCCAGCATGTCAGTGGATTTTTATAATAATGCTTCTAATAAGACTTTCAATTAGTATTAACAGGAAACTATTTTTGAAAGCCCTACACAACATGAATTGGCTGTGTAAAAAATTTTTTGTGACTTTTGTGACAATTTTTTTCTTTTTAGGTTTTATCTTGTGCTCAGTAATAGGGCAAGTTTATAATATCAGTCGACCAGGGAAATGTGCTTCAATGTGGAGGCTTTAATTGTGTAGACCCATAGGCTAGTTGTTATGTCTTTAGTCCAGGTCAGACTAAACTGCAATAACCTTAAGTCAATGATAAACAGAAGAACAAACGAGCTAATGCACCTCTGGCTTGCCTTAGCTTTAAATATTATAAATGGTAGTATCAGAGGGGATTCGTGAATGGCTCCGGATGCCAGTGTAGTTGGCCAAACGATCTCTGATATTCACCCCGCCTTCACCAGGGTTTCTACTGTCAGGCAGCAAACTTCTACTTTGTATCTTTGTATGCCTGAAATAGATGAAAAATCCCAAACATACACCAAAGGAAGTTCAGTAATCCCTACACATTCATGTTGGTTCAGAACTCAGCATCTATATCTAAGAAAATAAGTGCTTTTATTAACACTCAGTTAGAGGAAAAGATGAAAAACATTGATCTTACCATTAAGCAAAATCAACAGCATCTTAGAAGAAAAGACTTAAGAAAGCTTTCAAGTAAAGAACACTGTGTACCAGAAGATCAAGATATGAAGAAAATTACTGTGAAACATTTTAAAAGTATAAATGCTTATTGCACATCAAAAAATAAATAAAAATCAAGCCCAGTGAAGCACGTACAAAGTCAATTCCGAGAGTGGGAGAATAACTTTATTATTGCAAAATAACAATATATGAAAAAATACAAACAGTTCCCTCCAAATTTCAATTATAGCATGAAGAACACTTTGAATATACACCAAATAACATTAACCATAACATTAACACATATCATTAGCACATGATCATTGATCATCTATTATATACAGTACCAGTAAACTAGTCTGAGGATCATGGGCATCCAAGGCTCACAAGTCCAGCACAAATTGGCAATAGAAGTGAATGCGGGTAATGACAGAAAGGTATCAGAACACATAGTGCACCACAGCATGCTACACATGGGACCCAGCAGTTGAATAGTCCATGACCGCCAAACTCCACAGATCCCAATACAACTGCTCACCTACTGTATAAAAGAAATAATTAAAAAAAAAACAGACAAACAAGTCTGACCCATGGAGCTCCCATCCTGTGATCCACAACACGCAAAGGATCTGTTGCCCACATACTGGTGCCAGACACCCCAGCAGACTGTTGTGGATTCATGCAATACTGGACATAATATTTTATTATTGTAATGTTATGGCTGATTGTGCTGTGTACAATTGAATTGAAATCCTGCATAGGGATGTGAGAATGCAAATGCAGGTAAGAGTGAAGAATCCTCACAAACAAATACAAAAACAGCATTCAAATTGCAGTAATAAAAAAAATTTGGGAAGAAGTCATATGATGTGCAAACAGCAAAAAAGGGATAGAAAACTGGTAGACAGTTGTTTTTATGTTCCCATTGTGAACTCATTGAAAGAGGCCTCGGCTCTGTTTCTGGCTTCTGTTTCTCAGGAGTGGCTGCATTCCTCTTTCAGTCCACACTATAGTTCCTCTGGAGCTCTCAGACCTTTACTGCTTTAGATTATGGGCCAGCAGTCATGGTTAATGTCACCACCAATGTGCAAGCAAGACTGGCCTGTAAACAAATTCAAGTTATTGTGGTTACCATGAGAAATCTAAGCATTACAGTGTTTTTGTTATCTAAAAAGACATTTTCATTATTATATTCATTGGTTTATGAGGTACTGTATATTCATACATGTACAAAAGGTTTGTCTACAGTCTAAAGAATCTAAATAGTTTATTATAATACACTCATACTACACTCACCTGAAGGATTATTAGGAACACCTGTTTAATTTCTCATTAATGCAATTATCTAATCAACCAATCACATGGCAGTTGCTTCA
>JAQQZT010000006.1:6428976-6441263 GCA_030068275.1 Clarias platycephalus
CCATCAACTGCAAGATGCTATCCTATCAATATGGGCCAACATTTCTAAAGAATGCTTTCAGCACCTTGTTGAATTAATGCCACGTAGAATTAACTGTGTTGGACTTATAAGATCAATAATATCAATAATATATGCTGTACTTTATACAATTCTACAATTATAATTATGTAAAAAAAAAATTTGCCTCTTTTTTAAAAACAATTTATAAATAGAGAAGGCAAACTGACGGTCTTAAGAGGCACCATTTCAGATGTTTGTCAGAAGATATATCACCATTTAAAAGATCAGTTATAGACTCCCAGATTGTATCAGCCAGAGCAGAATCTTATGCACATGCTAAAAAATTAAGACAAGAGAGATGATAAACTAAAGATGAAAATAAATAAACATGATTTATGGTCCTGGCAGCACTGTGAATTAGTGGTTACCACTGTTGCATTGAATCTGTGGGCTCTGGGTTTGATTCCTGGCCAGGTTCTGTGTGCATGGAGTTTGCATGTTCTCCTCGTGCTCGGTGGCTTTCCTCCGGGTACTCTGATTTCCTCCCACAGTTCAAAGACTTGCAGATTAGGTTAATTGGTGTTCCTAAATTGCCTGTAGTGTGTGAATGAGTGTGTGAGCTCTGCCATGGATTGGCACCCTGTTCAGGGTGTACCTAACCACGTGCCCTAAGTTTCCTGGGATAGGCTCCATGCCCCCTGTATACAGAATTAAATGGTAGAGATGATGAGTGAGTGAGTGAGATTCATGGACCAAAATGCTGATCTGTGCATAATTTTGGCTTGACAACACTGCTCTAGAACAACTTCTCTAAAAACTGTAAAAATCCCAAACTGATTATGCTCCTGACAGCATCCCAACTGAAATACTTGAACTGCACATCTGAACTAAACATTATTTAACCTTGTTCTAATCTTTCTGACATCTGCAGCCAAAAGCTTATAACACCAAGAGTGGCGACAAATTGGACTCCCAAAAAAGAACAAACAGAAAGAAGGATTCAAGCGGTGTGTATTGGTTTGTTCTACAGGGTCCTTACACTTTAAACTCTTATATGTTGTGACTTATTGTGATTTACTGACCGCTTGCACAGCCGACACAGAAAGTCACTGTGGCCCTCAAATACAATGTGTGATAGCAGTTGTTTTAACAGACCTTTTAACAGTCGAACATTGTGGTTTAGGATTTCCTCACACAGCACACACTTATTAGTATTTAAAAACTGTTAAATGAGTATTGACTTACAACTGACACACAGTGTTAGGAGTCCATTGCAACTAGATATATTGAATTCCCTGCATGCTAATACAAAGCTGCCAACTCTCACACATTGAGCGTGAGACACACATAATCACTCATCTTCACATGCTCTCACAGCACACTTGCAATTTCTCACACTTTCATATTCAAAGCAATAGTCTATGGAAGTTGCGCCCAAAATCACTGAGCTCTAGCCTCTTCCTGACGAGTCAGCAATAAACCCTGTTTATTCTATTATTTTATAACCAATGAATTTATTTTCAGAAACTCACTCCAAGCCAAAAAGTTAGCAGGTACGCTAATAGCCTGGCTGTCTCACAACAGTGAATCATTTCTGGATAAGTTTGCCTGATCTTGACTTACAGTATACTGTATGAGTACTGTAAATCTCATCTATTGTTGAAGGTTTCGGATTACTCGCTATATTTTTGGGGCATGTATTAAGACATAGAAGGTGATGCTGAAATGATAGCAATACCCCTAAGCTCTAGTTTGCTCATAGCGCTATTACTGGTTACTAATTCACCGCTTTCCAATGTATGCCCGTGCATTATTGACATATTGTTATTGATTGCGTCTTGCTGAAGACAAGTAATCATTTATAGTAATTTTTCCTCCAACCTTTGTGGGTTAAAAGTGCCCTTCCACTCATTTTGATGAAGTGGCTGATATTTAGTTTAAGCTACTAGCTACGTAAAAGACTAGCTAACACCATATTGAGCAACGCGATGCACATGCTAATTAATCCTGCAGATAATGGAATGAGAGGTCATCTGAGTACTAGTGTGGCATCATTAGTCACGAGAAAAAAAATCTATTTAGACTGCTATTAAAGTTCACTTTGGCATTTAAATTGACACTGATTAGCAGATGCCTTTTTAGAGAATGACTTACATAAGTCCTTGGTAGTCTCTGTTCGAAACGTTTCCTCATGCAAGTCAAGAGGGAGGTTAGTACAGCAAATAAGTGTATATGTGTGTGTTTACATTTCATATGCCCTACCTGTACGACACTAAATTAACTTGATGTCATGGGGTAATTTTCTACATTACAGGTGGTTTTATTTCCATCTGAATCAGCCATTTTAGAGTTTCTCTTCCATCCGCCTCTCAGAAAATTACAGGCCGAATTACCTCCTGTTTTTCACCAAAGCAGCAGTAGTCTGATAATTTTAGTTCTGGAAGGGTACACATGTCTGTGATTTTATATGCAGATGTTGCCTCATGTTGGAACAAAAAAAAAGAAAAAAAAAGAAAAGAAATATATGTTTGCCTGCTGCCACTTCCCTTACTTTTATTTGGTTGCACACATATCAGTGACCCTGCCCTGACCTTCCCAAGAAGGAAAGTGGTCTCAATCTTTCCTTGGTCTGGGTGATGAAACCTCTATTATACCTGCCACCTGGGAAAGCATTTTCAAAATGAGAAAGAAAATAAAATGATTGAAAAGCAAGATCCCGAGGTCTGATTCAGTGAGTTATTATACTGCCAGCTAGAAGTATGAAGCTTTACTTTTACATTTACATATGCTCGACATCCTCATCTTTTACTTTCCCATAAAGCAATAATTACAAGGGACGTTCAAGTCAAGCCGGAACTTGAAATGAAGGCATAGAAGATTTTAAAACAGTACAGTGATGAGACTCTTAAAAGCATTAAAACCATTTGAATGGTGCAAATGTTTCAAAGAAGGCTGTACATCCGTGGATGACAATCCCAGCTGATGTGGCTCGGAGCCCACTGCAGTCGTTTCCACGAACATTTAGCAAGTGGAACGCCTGATCCCTAAAAATCGACAGATAACTTGTTGCTAATTTGACAAAAAGATGCATCTTTATGTGGGAACTGTGCACACAATCATGCATGAGCACTATTTGCACATTTGGGAGTTATCGCCCCGTGCCCCGTACGGCCCTGACCTCACTCCAAGTGATTTCCACATATTTGGCCCATTAAAGGGGTTCCTGGGGGGCCAGCCTTTCAAATTGTTTGTGCAAAGCAATCCAATCGTAGCACTGACTTACTAAGAAAACCTTCTACCTTGATGGTATCCAGGCACTAGTGAAACACTGGGATAAGTGCGCTAGTATAGCAGGGGATTATACACAGAAATAAAGAAGTTATATACAGTACTGTATAAGAAGAATAAAAGTTTTTACTCTGATAACTGTATTTAGCTTTTTCTGCACAATCAAAAGTCCCAGTTTGCCTCAATGACCCTAGTAGTTTTCAATCACTGCGAAGTCTATACATATCCAAAGTAAAATGCTGAATGGAGAATGATTATATTTTCTTATTCTGTGCATGAGTTGAAATTACAACCCACTAGAATCTCACTCCTCTGGTAATTTTATTGCTGTCCTGATGTGAGACTATAATCACTCAGGAAATGTATAGAAATGTATTACAGGAACACACACACCAAATAAAAAGGCGATATTTGTCTTTTGTCTGATGTGACACACCAACAAAAGTTGTAAGTAATATTCAGAAAGGCAATGTATGCTGAAAGTTACGCTAGGAAATAGTCAATTTAAAAAATCTTTTTGTCTAAAAGCATAATAAAAATCATCGCATTGTAGTGGGTCTCAGTACAAACACAACCATAGACAAACAATAACATATTACTTTTTCACAGTACCATTATTTATTTAACAAAACTGAAGCCCAAAAGAATAAAAATCTAAGTATCTCACATGATTCAAGGAACCATTTCATGTATGGGAGGATTTTAGTCCATTCTTCTTTACAACATTGCTTCAGTTTATTGAGGCTTTTGGTCACTCACTTATGCACTGCTCTCTTATTGTCCCACTGCTGCATTTCAATTCTCCATTTCATCCAAGCTTTAGCTGTCGGACAGATGGTCTCACTTTTGTCTGTAGTATACAGATGAGTTTATTGTCAATTCAATGACTGGAAGGTGACCAGGTCCTGTGGCTGCAAAACAAGCTCAAATCATCACTCCTCCACCACCATTCTTGACAGTGGGTATGAGGTGTTTCTACTGAAATGCTGTTTGGTAAGGCCGAACAACTCCAGTTTGGTCTCATCTGTCCATAGACATTGTTTTGTCTTGTGATTTTTTCAGAAGCAGTTTTGCAAACCTCAGCCTTCAGTATTCTTCTAATTTGCTGTTATGCACTTTAACACTGCGATGGATTGGCCAACTGTCCGAGGTGCACCCTGCCTCGTGTCCAGTCTCCTAGGATAAGCTTCAGGCCCCCAATGACCATAAATGCAAGATAAAGAGGTACAGTATAGATGATTAGTGAGTGAGTGGACTTTAACATATGTATCATGCGGCCTGTCAGGTGTGAGATGTAGCTCATTGTTTTCTTTTTGGATTTTTCTGAGCATTGTATGGTCTGATCTTGGGGTGAATGTGCTGAGCCTCCACTCCTGGGAAGAATATTACCCGTCTTGATTGCTTTTCACTTGTGAATAATCTTTTTCACTGTACTGTACAACATTGAACTCCAAATTCTTTGGAAATGTTTTTTTTTTTTTTAATAACTCTTTTCATATTAATGTGCAGCAACAATTGCTTCTCTAAGACCATTGCTTATTTCTTTCACTCTTGGCATTGTGTTAATACACCCCAGACCAGGAAACTGCCAAAAAGTTTATAGACATCTGCACACCAGCTGATGATCAATTAATCAAGGGCGGATGATTAGCAGCACCTGACTGAATTTTACCCTCTTACATCATTTTCAAGCAGTAAAAAGGTGTTTAATATTGTTATATTAATTTTATGTTGTAATGAACAATCTAAATATGCTACATGGGTGTTTTATTACACAGTAATATGATTACTTTGATATAATTAATACATGTTTCTTAGACTGAGTTTCATGGTTCCTTGGATCCAGTTCCTCCAGCCAGCATTGGAGATTTACTTCGTTCTGCCTAGCTCCTGCATGAGGGCATTGTCTCCAAGGACAACTGGAACATTGTTGCCTAACAATCTAGATATTAAATCGATCTGGTTGTTATGAAAATTCAAAAAACAACTTTTTTCTGTTTCTACTGTATCACAGGTTTGCTATTGCACATCAGATGGCTATGTTGGCTCAAAACTACATAGATCACAGATTTGTTGTTAAGTGCACACAAGCACATTCAATTAACATTTTACCCGATTAGGATCAGGTCCAAGGCATACAGCATTTCAATGAATGTACTCACAGCTGTCCAGCACTTACACTGAGATTCAAGTGCAGTTGACTCTCTTTTTAGAACTAGTTCTCTATAAACCAATTACTACAATATAAGACAAAAACATTTTCTGATCTGTAAACTTTTGCAAAACCTGTTCATTTTCTTATATAGCTACCAGACAGGCATATTGAATGTAAAGATGTCACCTAGACATTTCGAGCTATTTCATTGCCTGTATTTTATAAATTAAACAACCTATTACTTCCTAACATGGCTGCTATAGGCAACTATTTCTTATAACATTGTGTTTTTACCACATGCAAAATTCACGTAGTGAATAAGTAGGGCAGAATGTATGGACGTAGACAAAATTGGGATTACGATTTCTACCACAGGGCTTCTGCCTTGTCGAAAATCAATTATGAAAAGGTAGAGCTATTTAATCAAGTTTCTGCCTAGTAGAAATGCATTAAATCATCATTATTTTAAATATCAAAAACTTAACATCCAGCATTAAATAATTTTTGGTGTCGTCAACAACAGTGGTGAAGTTTGAAAGTGTTAATTGCACTTTCAAGCAAGTCTTTGTTAGTGTAAAGAAATTACCTTCAGAGCCCAGGTTACGAATAGAAAGTAATATGATTCCAGCTGGTAAATGAAGACAGCTGGGTTACTGGAGGTCATGGGCTGAGGATCATGGGAATTGCAGATGTGGATGTGACACAATGCATTATTTGCTTATGCTACAGGTTTTGCCAAGTGTTTTCTCTGGAACATTTGGTATTGAGTTGATTCAGATGTGCCAGACAGGAGGAAAATGTAATGCACAAAGATCTTCAAGGGGTGATGCAGAGAAAACTTTCCAATGGAGGCAGTTTTCAGACAGTCAGTCTCAATAAATATGCAATCTCAGCGGATGATTAAGACACATGATTTACCAGCAGCATAATACATACTGTATTATACAACAGTTAGTGCTGACCCAGTAATCTGATTGGATGAGAGGCATTCCATACGTGTTGAAATGAAACATACCAGAACTGTGATGTTTAACTGTATGTAGCACTCCATGTCACAGGTTTTTCTAATAAGCATTAATTACACAAACTGTCAGGAGAAAGTATGAGTGAACGTAGGTTGGTTCGGTCAGCAGTACTGGAAAGTGGGAGCTGCCTGCCAAAAGCTACATTCAACACCCGTTACAGAAAGACTGTCAATCAGAAAACAAATCTGATAACATTGTCATCTTAAAAAACACTTTCTCTCCTAAGTAACTGTCATTTTGAATTGCTGTGTTCAAATGCAAGCTATCTAAGTGGCTTCTACAAAGTTATCTAACTAGTTCCTAACACAAAGCTTAATCCCAAATCCCCTTCCAACCCCTGATTAAGGGCACTACATGATATGTGCAACAAGGGATTTGTACTGTACACACTAGCTTTCCATTTTATACTATTTGGGATTTAACCACGGGACCCAAAAGTTAGTTGATATTCTAAAGTGGAAATGTAGAATATCTTGTAGGTTTTGCAGGACTGCCCACCACCTCCATGGTTTATTCTTCTGACCCTTTATCTACATAGTATCTGTAAAACTACTTTCAACCCTGGAATTATCTTGTGTATTTTTGCCTCGATTTTCTCGCATTTTATTTCTCGGCTTTCACGTTCGTTTGTTTCCTCTTTTTCACGTCTCTCGCTTCTTGATTCGGATTGTCGCTTCGCTGCTTGATTTCCTGGCTTCTGATCTCACGCTACCTTGCTTCCGCATTCCGACCGCGCTCTTGTTTAACGTTCCTGTCATTCATCTGCGCCTGGATTCACCTTCCTTCCTCATCCATGAGCAACGGACCCAACTGGTGAAGGCATTGATTGATTCAGATGGCAGCCTGCTCCCATCTATCACCCACAGAACTCCTCTCGTCATCCTAAGGGTCTCGGACAACTATTTAGAGCAGACATCATTGTTTTTCATGGAGGGTTCACACGCTACTGTCCATCCTAGGCCTGCCTTGGCTAACCCGTCACAACCCACAAATCGATTGGATCAGGAACACAATCATAGCTTGGAACCCGTCATGTGCCACTACCTGCTTGCGAGCTGCAGTCACGTCCTGTCTCAGCCCTGCATCTGTGGAGGAACCACCGGATCTCACTGACGTCCCTTCAGAGTACCATGATCTCAAGGAGGTCTTCAGTAAATCACGTGCTGTCTCTCTGCCTCCCCACCGACCATATGACTGCGCCATCGACCTGCTCCCAGGCACCACGCCTCCCAAGGGCCGCCTATACTCTTTGTCACCCAGGGAATGTGAAGCTATGTATCATTACATATCGTCCCTCACGGCAGGGATCATTCGCCCTTCCCCCTCCCCGGTGGGGGCCGGCTTCTTCTTCAAGAAAGATGGTTCCCTTCGTCCATGCATCGATTATAGGGGCCTAAATTAGATCATGGTGAAGAACTGATACCCCTTTCCGTTAATGGCAACCGCCTTTGAACTCCTTCAGGGAGCAAAGATTTTCACCAAACTGGATCTACGCAATGCATACCACCTCGTCCGAATCCGAGAGGGCGACGGATGGAAGAATGCTTTTAACACCCCAACAGGACACTATGAGTACCTGGTGGTTTCGTTTGGCCTGACCAACGCCCCGGCCGTCTTTCAGACGTCTTTCAGCCGTCTATCTGGACGATATTTTAATCTTCTCTCGAAAACTAGGGGAGCACCAACATCATGTTCGGCAGGTGCTGCAAAGACTCTTAGAGAACAATCTGTTTGTCAAAGCGGAGAAGTGAAAATTTCATACAACGACCACCACATTCCTGGGCTTCATCAGTGGCCCCTCAGGCATTGAAATGGAGCCTGCTAAGCTCCATGCAGTCACAAATTGGCCCACGCCCACCACAAGACAGGAACTTCAAAGATTCTTGGGATTTTTACCGCCTCTTCATCCGGGGCTGCAGCTCCATTGCTGCCCCCTTAACAGCCCTGACCACTCCCTAAATGCGTTTCCGTTGGGACAGGAACACTGAAAAAGCCTTCTCGGAACTCAAGAAACGGTTCACGTCTGCCCCAATCCTGACCATTCAAGATCCGTCATGTCAGTTTGTTGTGGAAGTTGACGCCTCCAGCACAGGGGTAGGAGGTGTACTTTCCCAGAGAGCTGCGCACAACAACAAGCTACACAACTGCTCTTTCTTTTCACACAGCTTAACCCCTGCTGAGGTGAACTATGGCATCGGCAATCGAGAACTTCTGGCCATCAAGCTGGCCTTGGATGAGTGGAGACACTGGTTAGAGGGGACGGAGATCCCATTTCTGGTCTGGCCCGACCACAAGAACCTGGAGTACCTGCAGAATGCCAAGAGGCTAAACTCTCGACAGGCTCAGTGGTCACTATTCTTCGCCAGGTTTAACTTCATCCTCACCAACGAGACCATCATTCCCCCCGTCATGCTTGCTCGTAACTGCTGAGCTTGATATCGAGACCAAGGTCCAGCAAGCCCTGTCTTATGAACCCGGGCCAAGTAACGTTCCTTCTAACCGCCTGTTTGTTCCACTCCCTCTACGTTCCCAGGTCCTGGAATGGGAATACAGCTCCAAACTCTCCTGTCATCCTGGTTCAGCTCGAACTCTGTCTCAGGTCCAACAACGTTTCTGGTGGCCCACGGTCAAGGAGGACACCTCCAGCTTCGTGGCGGCATGTGACGTCTGCGCTATTTGCAAACACACCAACACCGCGCCGGCAGGCCTTCTCAGACCATTACCAATCCCATCCCGTCTGTGGTCTAACATTGCCCTGGACTTTGTCACAGGGTTACCCTCCTCCGACGGCCACTCATGCATCATGACCGTGGTGGATCGGTTCTCTAAGGCCGCCCATTTCACTCCGCTACCCAAGCTCCCATCTGCTAAGGAAACCGCTGACCTCATGATAATTCACGTTTTCAGGCTGCACAGCCTCCCCAAAGACATCGTCTACGACCGTGGGCCCCAGTTCACATCACAATTTTGGAAGGTATTTTGCAGACTTATTGGAGCCACCCCCAGTGTGTCCTGAGGCTTTCACCCCAAGTCCAACGGGCAGACCGAAAGAAAGAATCAGTCCCTCGAGGTAGTTTTAAGGAGCAAGTTCCTGCCTTGGGTGGAGTACGTCCACAACTCCCAGGTATCGTCATCTACTGGGGTGTCTCCCTTCCAGTGCTGCCTGGGCTATCAACAGCCCTTATTCCTGTCTCAGGAGGAGGAGGTCAGTGTCCCATCTGCCCAGGCTTTTGTCAGACGCTGCAGAAGGACCTGGCTGCAAGCAAGGAGAACGCTGTTACAGCAGAAGATACAAGAGACAGGCCGACCATTGACGCTCTCAGGCTCCCAAGTACAGGGTGGGGCAGAGTGTCATGCTCGCCGCCAGAGACATCCCCCCTAAAGACCACCTGCCGCAAACTTTCCCCTCGTTACCTCGGCCCCTTCACCATCACCAAGATAGTCAATCCCTGCGCTGTTAAACTCTTGCTTCCCACAACTATGCGGTGAACCAATCCTACGTTCCACGTGTCCCAGCTGCGCCGTCTCGCATCATGCCCATTAAGTAATCCCCGTCTGATTACTTCAGCATTTAAGCATGCGCTGTGCGCTGCTCTCTCGCTACCTTGTTTTTGACCACGGCTTTCATTTGACGTTTTTTATTGTCGCCTTCGCTACTTGACTTCCCGGTTACCGACTTAACGTTTCTTCTTTTGACTACGGCTCTCGTTTTGCGATTTGGTTTCGACGCTACGCTGCCTGATCTCCCGGTATTTGACCTTCGTTTACACATTACGACCGCGCACTTGTTTAATGTTGCTGTCATTCATCTTTGCCTTTATTCACCTCGTTCCGCTCCGCCCGTGACACAAACTAATCATAAATCAGCTTTAAATAAATGGTGTTTGTAGAACTGTCATATGAAAGCAAAATAACACTGAGGGTTGTGCTATTGTCCTGAATATTAGCATGGGCATTGGATTGCTTTATTGGAAATTATGTAACTGAAGATCCTGCAATAGAAAAAATTATTTTCTGAAAAGAGGTACCAGATGCATAAAAAAAAATTATAATGACCAGTCAATGATGACCATTGTACAGTAATACTTGTATGAGATGGGTATGAAATAAGTAGATCGATTTAGACAAAGAAATATAGCACCAAGGATGATGTATACAGTAGGTAGCTCTCTGGATGCCAACAGTTAGGTAAGAGAATGTCCTAGACTCCGCACACACTGCACATGATTGGATGCTTCTGAGGGCCACAAGAATTTGTTACATTAGCATGATGGTTTCTCAAATACATGTATGTAATGAGTTGGGTAATGAATGAATTGAATGTGGGGCATATTAATGGCTAAGCACCTTATTTGAAAGGTAGGGTCTTTTTTATGCCATCATTATGTCCTTGATGATTTCCAGCATCAGGATTTCAGAGATCCTCAATTAGCACAGAGATGCACATCTGCTTTGAGATTATCCCAGAACTCCTGGAATAAAATGAAAAATATGTTGTCTGTATTATTGTACTATTATTGCAATATTTATATAATAAAGTGGTAGCTCATCAGTTTTAAACCAGTAAGTTATGAGTTTAAGTCCCAACACTGACAAAGATCCAAGGGCCTTAAGCATTGTTGTTAACCTTTAACGAATCAGATATAGTATACAATCTACATGGATTTAGTTCTGTCAAATTGGTTTAAAATAAATATCTTTACAATGGTGATGATGTTTTTAACCATTATGCAGCTCTCAGGTTTCGTTCCTTTTGGGGGTCTTTGTTTGTGAAATTGAAAAATTACATTATTCCGAAGGCGCTATAACTCCCTTCCAAACAATATAACAAAACAAATGGCATTTATAAAAGAACAAATAGAAAACACACAAAATCAATTGTGCTGTGTTTTTTATTTATGCCTAAAAAAAAATCAATCTCATTGCTCTGAAATACCAGAAATAACATGTACATTCATGTCTAAAGTAGATTACCTATATTCTAGCAACTAGAATAAAGAACCTGCTGCACTTAATGCATGTAGATGTTTTAGAGTCCTTTGTTGGTCTGGATTCTTGGCATCGCTTCCTCCTTGTGCCACCACCTGCAGCCCACAATGGGGCAATGGTGCAAAGTCTTTGTTCGACACCCACTGCTCTTAAATTATTTATAGATGCTCAAACACATCACACATACTCAAAATTAAAACACCTCCTCTTGAAAAAATTTTGACATGGTTGAGGATGCTCAGGACATTGGGGCCTTGTATCTTTGACCCCAATTCATATTTAAATTTTGTATTTTATCATAACTGGTCTTTTTTACTCTCTTTTTAACCATTTAGTTCCACTTGGCTGTCGTTCAATCGCATGTTACCGTTTGGTTGAATTGACCCAAGGTCTTTTCAAAAGAATGTTAATGTGTAAGATGTTTGGTCAGTTTTGTTGTTTTTGTTGTTGTATATACTGTACAGCCATAACATTATGGCCACCCGCCTAGTATTAAGTAGGTTCCCCCCTTTGCCACCAAAACGTCTCGGGTTACTTTGCTGTAACCCTGCGTGAAAACACTATGGGAACGTCTCTCCGTTGCCCAGTTGTGAAGCATGTGTGTGTCAAACACGCCAAAAACTTATATCTGGCTTATATAACCTCGGTCAGGTGACGTCACCTGATAAGGTGCACCTGCAGGTTATAAATATGACTGAACCGGAAACATCCTCAGGTCAATTTTTGTCTGAAAGGACGTCCAGTCACGCCCAAAGTGCGGCATTGGAGCGCAGCATCTCGTTCCCGCTTTTTCAGGGAACAGGGTTACAGCAAAGTAACCCGAGACGTTC
>JAQQZT010000006.1:6441363-6454044 GCA_030068275.1 Clarias platycephalus
AATAACCACTCATTACAACCGAGGTATGCAGCAAAGCATTTGTGAAGCCACAACACGCACAACCTTGAGGCGGATGGCCTACAACAGCAGAAGACCCCACCGGGTACCACTCATCTCCACTACAAATAGGAAAAAGTAGGCTACAATACGCTACAATTTGCACGAGCTCACCAAAATTGGACAGTTGAAGACTGTATATTTCATATTATATGAAAATATGTGTCCTTCAGGTCGATTGTTACAAGCCAATCCTCTGGTTGGACTTGAGAAACAATCATTTTGGTTGTCAACATTTTGATATTCAGCCGACAAAGATGTAAAATTCGACGTAGAACAAGTTCCATGGCCCCTTTTCCCAGCGAAGTCTGTGATTGCTGAGTCAGTAAATACGCTCGTTCTGGTTTCATGGAAGTGGAGACCACGCCATTGAAGCGCAGAGGACGATGTGCAAAATGAATCCTGTAGTCTCTCTCTACAGTGCTTTGTACCTAAAGAGACATACCTGGCAGTAGGTTCCCCGCTGCCAGCTTCTTCCACCCTGAACATTGCAGGAAGGAACTGAACACCTAAGGTTTCGCTTGAGACCGCTGCTCCCCGAAACACCAGTGGTGGCGGAGATTGAACCACGGCCTCCTGAGGGTGCCAGGAAGGAGTCTACAGTATATTGCTTATTGGAAATTTTTATTTATTTATTTTTGAGCCCCTTCCTGGGGGAGACAGCCTCATGGTCCTGGGCATGTAAGCCTCAGGACTCCTTTTTAGAGGATATGATGCTCCTCAGGTCTGGCCTACTTGAGGCGGACTGTGAAGCGTGGTGAGTCCCGCCCCAATCTCTACGAGGGGGTGATGGGCTCACCACACTCTCCCTTTTGTACTTCACGCCTGGCGAGAACCGGACCTGGTCAAGACTGGGTGGCCGACAGTCCCGACCCCTGAGCACGGCGGGGGAAAACCCTCACAAAGGCTTGCTCATAGAGCTTCGCCTCCCGAAACCTAGGGCCGGCGGTGTTTACGCGTGGCCAAAAAGGCTGGTGCTCAGATCTCTCAGTAGGTCATCCTGGTACGCCTGCAAAACAGCCATGGTGTGCAAGGCAGCACCAGCCAGACCCGCTGCCTGAAAAAGCTTTTCCCGCCAACGAAGATGTTAGTCTACACGGCTTGGTGGGAAGTGTGGACTTTTCCAGGGAGGATGAGCTCCCAGGAGAGAGATAGCGCACAAGCGTCTCATCAATCTGGGGCATCATCATATAAAACCGCGCTTTTCGCATCAACGACATTCGAACAATCAATGTCAGTAGCACAAAAACACGAGATGAATACGGCTTATTCCATGAAAGAATTAACTCTTCATGGAGGTCGCCAACCTCCGGCCACCCGAAAGAAACCTGTCGTCTAACTTTGAGCGTTTGGGGGATTTTTATTTAATTTTATTTTTACGGCGAATCGAGGTGTAAGCGTTCGACCGCGCGTGTTACCACCTCTAATAATTACTGATACGCTCGCTCATCGCTAGAGGAGCGCTCTGAAGTAATAGTTTCCATCTCTGCGGAAGTGAGAGAGAAAGTTTCTTCCGGCGCTTCTTGTGAAGGGGCGGAAGAAACTTTCTCTCTCACTTCCGCAGAGATGGAAACTATTACTTCAGAGCGCTCCTCTAGCACGCTTGAGAAGTGGACGGTAAAAGGCTCATGATCCGGCGGGAGAGAGCGAGAGAAAAGAAAAATTCCGCCTCGTGCGCTTCCGCCAGATCTTTGCATGCGAGAAATGCGCTGCGGCTCGCGGGTTCATTCATTCGGTTTATTTTTTATTTAAAAAATTTTTAAAGACGAGCCGAGCGCGAGGGACTTTAATAGGGAGGAGATCGCAACACTCACCTGCTCCCTCAAGCCTGAGGATAGCGTGCTCTTCCCCCAAACACTGAAAACAGAAAGCGTGGAGATCGCCCTCAGCGAGATACATTTTACCCGGAGCCAGCTCTCCTGTCTAACTCTGCCATCTTTCTGGTGAGTAATAAGATGCTTTCTATTTTCGCTTTCTTTTGCTTTAAAAAGTGCTTGCACACATGCACACACACAATGCGGTCCTGAAGACAAAAAACCCTGAGGATGTTTCCGGTTCAGTCCTTTTTATAACCTGCAGGTGCACCTTATCAGGTGACGTCACCTGACCGAGGTTATACAAGCCAAAGTTTTTGGCGTGTTTGACACACACGTGCTTCACAACCGGGCAACGGAGAGACGTTCCCATAGCGTTTTCACGCAGCATCGAAGCTTTGTAGCTTTTGCAAGGGAACAGTAATGCTTTGTGTTCTAACACCTTTCTTTTGGAACCAACATTAACCTTTTTCTCAATTAAATCTGCAGTAGGTCTAAGCAACTTTAAAAATGCAGGATCCAAAAAGTCGATTCGAAAGTGATCTATCCAAGAAAGGAAAACCGATAAACTGGGGACAGGGTTCATGGGTGGCCAGGCCTTACTGATGCAAGCGGGTTGCGAGGGCTGGCCTGTGTAGTTAGATCCAATAGAAGCACTAGTGTAGATCAAATTGATGAAAAGATTAATGCTGGTACACACGAGTGCATCACTGTTATGGAGGCAAAAGGTGGTCATAATGTTATGGCTGATGGCATCATGACGACTGCCTGCTATGGTCCCTGCTATGGTATAGCAAAAGGAGCTTTACTTATTGGATGCCAGTGCAAAAACCCAGAACCAGGCACGGAAGCACATTCAGCAAGAAACCGCATAACATTATGTTAACAACAATTTGTCTCCTTAGTAATTGCTTCTAAGTCACTCTAAATTGGTTCTCAACATTCAGGGTTGTGTTTCATGGCAAACCCGAGCTAAAAAGCAAAGGTAACTAGCATCTAACATAAGAATAAATCCCAAATTCCTCTCTAATCCCTGAACTTGGTGTGTGGAACAAGTGATTCTACACCATTTCACTCTTTTTGGGATGCAACCCTGGAATTGTTAATCAGCTAATCACAGTCAGTATTAGTTAATTTTATCTGCACATTATTAAATACTGAAGCATACTTCATGGCAACATCTCATTTGCAATGGAAGCACTAAATAAACTAATTGCTAACGCTAGCAAATGCCCAAATCCAGGAGAAATCACATACAGTATATGTACTGTATCTTGTTACCTTCTTCATCCATTTTCACAAGTTTGTCCTGCTTTGTATAAAGTCCACCACAACATACTACATATAAAAATACTGTAATCCTCAGAACAGAAGCTATCAATTGCTAGGTTACTCTTTTATTTGTGTGACAAAGCATCAGCCATTCTGGTAGGTAATCAGGTAATCATCAGGTAACCTTTATGTTGTTGTTTCCCCCCCCAAAAAAATATACCATGAACGTAATAATCTACACAAATACACAGTAGCCTAATGTCAGTGCTTCTGCTCTCCACTGTTGAGACTGACATCATGGTAGTTACGTGACTGCAAAAAGTCAATAAATTCTTTATACATTCTTTTTTTCTTCGTAATAGGCGCTTCAATATATCCTGATGGATGCATGTGGGTTAAATGTTATTTGTGTAGAAAGAGCAGTTATCATAAACCCTCATATCTGGTGAGTGTGTATAATGTCAGTCCTGGTAGCGGGACTGTTCAATTCTTGATTCTATTCAGGTATTCTATTCAAGGAGAGAATCAGACGAGTATAGGAGAATACAGAGTAGAAGAAAGATTAGAGTGCTTTCTGCTATATGGATTTTCATTTTGCTTTAAAAAAAACAAACAAACTCTAGATTCACTCAGCTGCAGCTTTTTATGTGCTTTCCAAACATCATTAATATCTTCAATTTTCCACAGTTGAAGTAGGCATGATGATTTTATTCATCTCTCTCTCTCTCTCTCTCTCTCTCTCTCTCTCTCTCAAACACAGACTATATCTTTCCATGTCTGCTGGAAATGAATGAATTAGAGGAAATAATGAAATTCACCCTCTGGAATCTGTATTCAATTATTACATTATTTTTCTTTAAACTGTTCCAATTAGTCATTTAATTTATGCCCTAATGGTGTTAGTCAGCATTTTAAAGTTGGCAATAGAACCCGATAAAAGAGAATTGTGCGCTTTGTCTTGATTAACATTCATTAAAATCCTGTAATGGGAATAAAAGTCAGACAAAAGGTTAAGTGCACTCCTTCTTTATCATATTGAACACTTTGTTAAGGTCACTGCTGTTTTCCATTTCATTTGTCATATTACTTTCTGGAAATTAGAAATGAAAGCCCAAAGTGATTGACAGTTTTGCATTTTATTTTCATTGATATTATGTATGTACAGATTTCATATACATACAGTTTACTTTTATTAGTAGTAAAAGTCCATATTAAAAATAAAATAAAAAAATTAAATGAAACTCTCTGATGCAAGACTTGTGAGGTTCATGTTAAGTCATTTGGAGGATTTCATCATTTGGTTATGTTCAACGAGTAAGTTATTAAATGAGATGAGTATATGACTAAGTCCATATCCTACAGTATCGGTGTTTAGTGCCTGCCAGGGGGATAAAACATGGGTGCGAATATCTGTGTCACCGTAGCTTTTAAAACTAGCTGAAAGAAGGGAAGTCAGAGGAGTAAACACAAACCACAAGCTTTCCTTATTGTGCTGCTTTCCGCTGATGTCATTCATGCTCATAAAAATATTTCCAAAATACACCAATTCATCACGTAGTGACTCACGACTTGTGGAGCTGCTGAGCTGTCATTGCTTCCCACCTTTTCAGAGCTTGTGCTGATCAGGTATGGTTTATGATGCTCTGGAGATGCCACTGTCAATATTAATAGGATCTCGCATGGCCACACCGGACTTGTGTTCTTTGGCATGTAGTGCCACTGCTTCTCAAATGATTTAGAACCATGCTCAACTACACTACTGATTATTAGCCAAAATGAAGTGAATAAATAAACACCACAAATTTCATTCGAGTCAAAATAAACTGTATTAAAAATAACTGTAAAATAACTAATTCTAATACTTTCTAATACACAGTATTCAGATTTGTACTGTTTGTATTGTATTTGTACTGTCTGAGTACTGTACTGTACAAACAGAGTCGTATGTATCAGGACAGCCTGCAATCTTTCATAGTTTCCACAAGGATTTAAAAGCATTCCCTTGAATTTTTGGTCCATGCTGCAGATTTGTCAGCAGTGCATTCATATTGCAAATCTCTCTTCTATCACATCCCAAAGGTCCTCTATGGGGTTCCAGTGGCTGAGAAGGCCATTAAAGTACCCTGTCGTGTTCATGCAACTATTCTGAGATGATTTGTGCTTTGTGACATGGCTCATTATAATGCTATTAGGAGCCATGAGGAAAATTCAAGAGGGAAGGGATGCACGTGGTCAGTAATAGTACTCAGATAGGTTGTGACATTCAAACATTGCTGGATTGTTATTAAGCAGCCAAAGTTTGCCAAGGAAACATTTCCCTCACCATTATACACTACCACCTTCTTCTGTCAAATTCTTCTTTTACCACCAAATTCTGACATATCCATTTGCATGTCACATCATTCATCAGACCAGGCAAGATTTTTTTTTTTTCAAACTTCACCTGTACAGTGTTGGTCAGCTGATCCAAATTTAAAATTAGAATATTATGTTGAATTATAATTATGCTGTTGTCTAAGAGAAGAGCTGATGTGGTCACTACGCCAATCACATGGAGTAACTATAACTAACACCAAAACATCGACACCACTTCCAATGGAACTTAACACCATGATCACTGTGGGAGCCAAAGGCCAGCCAGTCCGAACCCACAGAAAAGTCAATGCTGGACACGATAGAAAGGCACCAGAACATCTAAGATCAAGGAATGCTCCAGACAAATAAGTCCGATCTATGTAGTTCTACCTCACAATCCACAGCATCCATTGCCAACATCCTTGTTGAGAGCTGTGCCCTGAGCAGCCAGAGCCAACCTGGTGGCACAAAGGGAACCAAAACCTAGGTGCTTTTTTAATGTGAATGTTTTTAATCTTCTGGCTGATGTACATCTCAAATAAAGACTTTTTTTTTTTTAATATATGTCTACCTGTTAACTCAAACCAGTTCTTCCATTCTCCTTGGTCTTTAACTAAAAGTTTTTATTAGTTTTTCAAACCATTCTGTGCAACTTAAAAAAAGTTATAAGCAAAAGTTTATAATGTGTAAAGACCAGCAGTTTCTGAAATCCTCAAAACAGCCAATCTAAGACCATGGTCAAAGTAACTGAGATCAAATTTTGATCAGATTTTGATGTTTGATATGAAATTGAAATTTTATTTCCACCTTGGGTGTGAGTGTGTCTGCATGTGTGGAGTTTCATGTTCTCCATGTGCTTAGTAGGCTTTCTGTAGGTAAACTGATTTCCTGGACAATCCAAAGGTATGTCTCGTCTCTAACTTGGATGTAGTGCATGAGCAATTGTGTGTTTGGGCCTTGCATTGGCAATATTATGGAAAATGAATGTATGAATAAATGGAAATGAGAATTTCTTTTAATGGTCTACAATTTGTGTAGTCCTGCCTCTAGCCATGCTCATTATTCAACCCAGCTTTATTTTTATACATTATGTGTCTTGTCACCATGATCTTGTACACTTGTTATGTAGTTTTTATTCTGGCTTGCATTTTTGTGACCTCAGCATTATAAGGTTCCATCTTGAGTTTCTTTCCCAACTTAAAAACTGCATTTTAATGAATCACAGTATACCTTTTGTTGTTGGAACAAAATTCAGCAGCTAGGTAATAACCTGCTGGTTAATGAGAAAATTACTAGTCAGAAAGGTAGCACACTCCAAAAATTTATATATTTAACCCAACACATTAATGCTAAACAAACCTAGTGTCTTTATTTTTTTTGTTATAATAAAGTTAATTACTCACTCACTCATTCTCTATACCGATTATCCTGTTCGGGGTTGATAGAAACCTGAAACCTATCCGATGACACGGGAGGAACACAAGGTGGGGTACACCCTGGACAGAGTGCCAATCCATCGCACAGGACACAAGCATACACTCACACACGATGGGATTTTTGGAAAGGCACTTAGCTCAACTGCCACGTCTTTGCCCTGTAGGAGGAAACCTTGAGGAAACCCACCAACCATTTGGAGAACATGCAAACTCCACGCACACAGACCCATGGTGGGACTTGTACCCCTGACCCTGGTGGTTTGAGCCACATTCCTAAACACTATATCACCATGCCACCTGGGTAATTACATCACATACAATTTCGATCAAATTTTTTTCCTTAAAACAATTTCTCACAGTTAATATTGAAGCTTGCTAAGCATTCCAGACATGTTTCATGTCAACCCAGTATGCACTGCAAGCATCAGTTCTTTAGATCCTTCTTACACACATGGTTAGGTTTGGTAAAAATGAGCATTAACATCCAGATAAATTTGAAAAAAAAAAAAAAAAAAAAGTTTAAATGCATGCCTAAGAAATGCCAAGGCACTGGGAGAAACTCAGAGGTTAATTGGCTTGTATTTTATTAAGGTGAATTAAAAGAATATTCCTTGATGTGCTTAGTTTAAGTGTGTGATGTTCAGCATTGCAAGAGCAACGTCATGTAGCAGCATGTAATTGGGTTGTCTCTTCACATCTTCGTGTGGAATGGAAATCTATTCCACCCAAAGCAGAAAGTAAATTACATGCCTAGTAAGGGAAAAAAAAGGTCTTAAGTCTGATAATTATCAGGAGTGCATGTAGCCCAGACTATTCGACGAAACCTTGGTTACTTTGTCCTTCTGACTTGAACTCCATTTGGAAATCTGTAATGAAATGGAAAGATTGATAATGAAAAGGAAAAAGCAGGTAAAATGCCATTTCAGGAGCTTATAGCAAATAACTCACACAGGGCAGACTCATATAAATAGGCTAGCACAGCCAAGTCGTTCCTTTCTTTCTGAGGAAAAAAATAAATAAATATGAATGAGGCTCAGTTTTAGGCATTGACATCATCTTATTTGCTGTAAACAAATGGCAAAATGTGCTTTTTTTCATCCCATTTAAATAGAAATAGGTTTGTGAGTTTGAGCTTGATATCTTTCTAAACCAAACTGCATGTCATACTCATAATTAGAGATTACACAGACTGAAACAATAAGGCGTAACCATAATACGAGGAGTGTACAAGTCATTCCAAGACTTTTGCTTGTGCAGAATAACAGAATAAAAGGTAAAAACTCCCTTTATTTCTCCATATAATCCCCTGCTACACTAATGCACTTATGCCAGTGTTTCACTAGTGTTTGGATATCATCAAGGTAAAAAGATTTCTCAGTACACTGGACCCATGGTCAGAGTGCCTGCTTTTCTCCTGAAACCATTGCCTCCCAGGAACTCCAGCAAGGTCAGGACTGTACAGGGGATGTGGCAATAACTCCCAGCTGAGTTCCTAATGTGTAATGTGAAAGTGGTGTTGGTGAATGATTGGGTGTACAGTTCCCACAGGCAGATGCGTCTTTTCCACAAGCTGGTCACAAGTTTCAGTGTCTATTGATTTTCAAGGATCAGGCGTTCCACTGTTCCACTTGGCGAAATGTTCATGGAAATGACTGCAGTTTGGCCAGGATCAGCTTCATTCATTAATTCAGGATCGTGGTGGATGGTAGATTAACTATCAATCATTCAATCAATTGGCCAATCAATCAATCAATCAACAAACCTCAACAAAACTTCTAGTATGGCAAGCTGCTTTATCCTGCAATATAATTAAGGAATTCACACAATGGGAACCTTTTTTTTTAATTTATTTTTTTTATGATTTATTTTATTTACAATTATTCAGCACAACCATATGTTCATGTCCACCCTGCTTCAGCCCACCTATCCTTGCTGACCTGTTGTGAGGGTTGCTAATTGCTCTCAACTATTTCTGGTTACCTCTCATTAGCCTTATACTGCATTTATCCCCTTGAAATAAACTTGTTTATGCATCTCAGAGCACAGTCCTGCAGGTGCAGACATATGCACACAACTTTGATTGGTTGGGTAAAGATAAAAATAAAGCCGAATATACAGATGGAAGAGAAATTAAAAGTAAGGTAGTTAGTTCCGCTGTTATGCTGGGGATATATTTTGTTGTTGAGAACTTTAAGCGCAGTCCATCTTTTGATTTCCGCATTGTCAATATAAAACTCCAATCAATGAATATGTGCATGTGAATTAATAAATGTTTATTAAATTGAGAAGAGTAGAAAATGACTTTATTTTCTATATACAGTACAGTAATATACCATAATATACTGTACACATACACACTGTACAAAAAATGTAAGAATAATGTCATGCACTCTAAGATGTCATTCAACCCTCTTTAGCATTGATTACAGAGCATAATGTTCTGGCCAATTCATGTGTGAAAATGATTCCTCATGTTTCCAGAAACAGTTTTTCACAAACCAGAATACCCACAAGAAACCCACCAAGCACAGAGAGAACATGCAAACTCCATGCACACAGCCCCGAGGTGGGAATTGAACCCAGGCCCTGAAGGTGCAAGCCGACAGTATAAACCTGCCACCTTCATCTACTTAGACAAGTAAATAATAGTGAAGTTTTAAAAAGGCCAGGGATAACATGGAGCTCTAAACCCGAGAGAAAGCGAGGCGGTCTGGCAGAGAGTGTAAATAGCAGTGGGGTGAGGCGACTGGTTTGCTAGGCTGCTAATAGCTTCTTCATATAAAGCACTTCTACCTAATTTCCTAATTTCCTCCCTAATGCAAAATAAACTAAATAAGGCTTTTTGAAATTTTAACCTGTTTAGCGACATGGAGCAAAATTTTATGTTTGTCTGCAAACTTAACAGTGAGGTTTAGCTTTTAGCATTTTAGCACCAAACAGCTAACCTACAGCAGCTGCATTTTGAGGTTTCTTGTTAACCACAGTAACAAAAGCAATGCCAGAGGAACTGTCATAAACACATGACATGAGATCACATTTGGATGGTTTAGCAAAAAAAAGGTTTGGCACTAGCAGGTTATGGCCTGACAGTCCTGGGGTGTAGTTCAGAAGTAGCTCATTTACACAGGTGCTGAACTGGGGTATTTCAGGTTGATTATTAAAAGAAACACATTGGGGTACTTGTATGCCCTATGCTAACTTGGTAGAAAATAGTACAATATGGGAGCTTTACTTAAACAATATCACACGAGAGGGGTTGTTGTTGTACTGAATATAAGCACATCTTATGGAGAACAGCTAACCTCCGGGGTTTATGGGTTGAATCACAAATAGAATATAAGGTGGAAAGCTGGTATGCTACAGTATGTAGGGTATACAAAGGCACACCGTTGTAGCTCACATTAGCTTTGAACAGAATAACATGGATTGTTCAGAGGCAATTCAGAATGACTTAGATCAGGAGAGTGTTACAATTACTTAGTGTTGTTCAACACGACATAACATTATCTGTTATCTACAGTATGCTTTCTTAGTGAATGTGCTTCTGTGGCCGGTTTTGAACGTGGGTTTTGGCAGGCAGCTGTTTTGCCATATTTCCAGTACTGCAGAACGTACCAACCTACTTTCACCCATGCTGGCAAATGACCGGTGGTATAATTCACAATTGTTAGAACACCTGTGATGTGGAGTGATACATATAATTAACCTCCCAGTGCTATGCACGGTTATATCACAACTCATGGAAAGCCTCTTGTCCAGTCAGATTACTCAATTGGAACTAACTGTTATATAAAAGGTAGACTATGCATTATCTACTATAAAATATATACCCTTTAAGGTGCCACTCCAAAGACAGGCAGAGTATGTTACCTTTATTTCTCATTGATTCGTGTTTAACAAATAAAGAAAAATTTTAATTTGCATGAAAAGGTAAAAATATCAAGGGATCAGTATGCTCTGGATCATCAGAATTCCTCTGAATGTTGAATGCAGGAAATCTGGCTGATGTATCTTTATCTACCGCTGGTTTCTATGTGCAACTGCCAAACATTTCATGAGCCGGGTCAGACAAGCAAAAACAGTGAAATATAAAAATATATAAGAGTAGTACAGGAGCAAAGCATTACTCCTGAAAGACCAATAAAGGAACGAGCATCGCATAGCACAATTTATTTCCTTTGTTTCCTAGATATAGCTCATACACGTTAAAGATAACTCCCCTATCATAAATTTCTTTTATCAACATGTGAAAACCCGTGCTAATGTGGCCTTACTTTCAGTCCAGGCAGCTTCGCAGAAGCATTAAAAAAGCTTCATTAAGTAGTGACAGAAAAAAAGGGATTCTAGTGTTCTTCTCTCATTCAATCTCATTATCAAGCTGGATACAAATAAATTTATTCAGAAATCATTTGCAGGAGCATTTACACGCTTTCGTAACAATCCGCCTAGTTCAAGGAAAACAACGAAGAAGAGCTCCTGAGCTTGTGTAAATTTACATATAAGGGGAGTCAATATGTAAACATCATTATGCCAATAATGTTGTTATATAATTGCAGTGAAATACTGCAATTTCATACCCAGATTAGATTAAGTCAAAATGGATTTCGATTTCACTTTACCAAAACTTTTTTCCGAAACTCATTTGTTTAATACTAATGACTTTTAAAGAAAAAAAGAAAAAAAAAACAATGCATAAGAAATCCGTATATTAAGACAAATAAGACTACATTCAATTGCGACCAAAGAAATGCTGCCAATAAAAGGAGAAAGAGTTCGTGTGTTTATTAGGGATGGGGAAATATCGACCTCATTATGTTATCGGTTACTTTTTATTTTTGCTGTTATGATAACGGAACTGGAGGGAATAGACAGTTCCTCATCTATTCCATACTTTTTTGGGCAGAGGGCACAATCGGCTTTTTTATACATACAATAACAGTCTCCTGGTGCCTACACTTGTTTTTAATTACACATACAAATTTCTTTAACCTAATTGATTTTGGGTGGCACAGTGGCATAGTGGTCATCACTGTGGCCTTGTACTTCCAGGGTCAAGGATTTGATTTCCGCCTTGGGTTCTGTGTGTGGAGTTTACATGTTCTCCCCATGCTTTGTGGGTTTCCCCCCACAGTCCAAAGACATGCAGATTAGGGTAATTGGCATTCCCAAATTGCCCATAGAGCGTGTTGCCAGTAATGTGCCCAAATTCTCTGTGGATAGATTGATGAATGAAGTGGTAAAGAAGATGAATGAATGAATAAATTTTAATTTATTTTGAGCATTTTATTTATTTTACCCATATAATTTTATTTATATACTGTATATATTTTTTATTAAAAACTCACTCACTCACTTATCATCTATACCACTTTATCCTGTATTCAGGGTCACGGGGGGCTTGGAGCCTATCCCAGGAGACTTGGGGCATGAGGAGGGGTACACCCTGGACAGGGTGCGAATCCATCGCAGGGCACACACACATACAGTCACACACTATGGGCAATTTGGGAACGCCAGTAAGCCTAATCTGCATGTCTTTGGACTGTGGGAGGAAACCCACCAAACACGGGGAGAACAAGCAAACTCCAATCACACAGAGACGGAAATCAAGCCTGGCTGGGAATCGAACCTGAACCCTGGAGGTGCAAGGCGACAGTGCTAACCACTACACCACCATGCCACTGTTTTATTAGAAACTGTCATGGTTTAAAAAAATATTATTTTAGATTATGTGAGAGATATATATA
>JAQQZT010000006.1:6454144-6468675 GCA_030068275.1 Clarias platycephalus
ATTTCTTTATGTTAATATATGTATTTATCGTGCCCTAAGTCTCCTGGGATAGGCTCCAGGCCCCCTGTGACCCAGTATACAGGATAAAGCAGTATAGATGATGAGTGAGTGAGTGTAAGCTTTGCCTTTGCAGCAGGTGTGGGCGTAATTTTAGCAGGAGGAGGGGCGATGGGGATGAGTTGATTAACACAGCACACCTGCCACCTTTTTGCTTCAGGTTATTAATGAGCTGTTTGATTCTCATGCTCACTTTGAGCAGTAAGCTGGATGTGTGTGAACGTGAGCTGAGATAAGCCAAGAAGGCTGAGCCAGCTGAAAAGAAACAAAACTTGACTTATGTTTGCAAGGGCATTTTTGAGTTTAGTTTTTTACTACTGCACTGCAGCACAAGCTCAGGATTAGCCCATGAGGTATAACTGCTTTTTGTTCAGTTTTGTAGGCATAACTAAGCCTAAATCAGCTGTGCCACTTTTTATCATTTTAAAATGTCACCATACTCATGTGATATACAGTATGACAAAAATCTTTAAAACAATGTTAACGTGGTCAGATGTTTTGTGTAACACAATGCATAATTTCGTGAAGATACAAATCAAGCATATATATGTTGATATTCGCAAAAAAAATTCTTAGTTACTTTGACTCTGTTGGTGCCAGTCAAACTGCTTTATGTATTTCCGGAAGTGTTAAGCTGTTGATGAGAGGTCAAAGAAGAATGACCAGACAGTTAGACTATGGTGAGGCAATTACTTGATACAACTGTAAAAGATTTCATTGTTTTCAATAAGAAAAAGACTTTTTCTCTTTTGATTACTCTTCTTAGATAAACACAAAAAATTACATAGTACAAAAAGAATATCTAAAGCAGCCTTTTTAAAAATAGATGAAAAGGCTGTTACAGTATGTTTTTAACTTGGCCATACGTACACATAAAAGGGGGATTTATTTATAACCAGGATGAAGTAATCCTTTAATTTTTTAGCAGTATATACTGCCTATATACAGTATACTGTATACTCCATGGCCACTTCATTAGGTACACTTAAATCCACCAATTACATGGCAGCAATTCGATGCACGTAGACATAGTCAAGACAATCTGCTGAAGTTGAACCTGAGCGTCAGATTGCAAAAGAGTATTTGTGAATCTACTTGGATGATCTCTAGGGTTTAGAGAGAATGTTCTGAAAAACAGAAAATATTCAGTGAGTAGTAGTTTCTATGGGTAAAAATGCCTTGTTGATGCCAGAGGTCACAGGAAAATAGTTTGGCATCAGTAACTCTCAAAATCTCATTTCAACCAGGGTATACCGAAGAGCTTCTCTAAACGCGTGTTGAACCTTGAAGCAGTTGGACTACAGCAGCAGATCACACCGGGTGCAACTCTTGAAACTTGAGGATACAATTCGCATGGGCTCTCAAAACATATTGAACAATAAAAAAAATCTGAAACTTTTGCCCGGTTTGATAAATCACCAATTTCTGTTACAAAGTCTGGATGATAGGGCCAGAATGTGGCAAAAACAACATGAAAGCATGGATCTACTGTATGTTGATTTGTATCAACAGTTCAGGGTGGTGCTGTAATGGTGTAGGGAGAATTTCTTGGCACACTCCGGGACCCTTAGTACCAATTGAGTATAGTTTAAATGCCACAGCTTAGCCGAGTATTGTTACCCTCCATGTCTATCCCTTTATGACCACTGGATAAAGTGCCATGTTTTCTCCCCACACCATCATCTCAAACTGGTATCCACATGACAATGAGGTCACTGTATTTAAAAGGCCTCTATGGTAACCAGCAACTAAAATCTCAATCCAATAGAGCAATTTCAAAGGTGAAGGAGCTGAATTATCATGGATTATCAGCATTCGTTGTTTCTCAGATCTGGTAATTTTTTTTTTAAAGTATCATTTATTTATGTATTTATTTATTTATTGCTAATAAGACATTGATCATTTTAAACTAGTAGAATAAACACATTTATTTTATAATTATACTGCAGTGCGTCTATATACAATCTAATATAATATAATACCATATAATGATCACTTTACCATTATTAAATAATTTATTTATAATTTGTTGTGCATCTACATTATCACCATCATGTCGTTGCTATGATTTACATGATTAAATAGTGCTATGATTCACCAGAGTTAATTTTTCTTTGCTGTTCACATCAACCAATTGAGACTTGCATGAACAATTAAAATCCCAAAGATGGGGAAGGTCAATGGGGTTAATTAAAAACTGCATAAAAGGAACAGAAAACCTTTCCACTCAAATATATTTTGAGCTGTTATTGACTCTTGGATTGTGAGGCGGATGTAGTCAAATCAATATCTCAGAAAACAACAAACATTTTCTAATTAATAATGCATTTAGCATATTTATGCTTTTTGTTGTCCCTTTTTATGTCAGTTCAAAAGAGAAACAACGAAAACCAATGAACAAAAGTCACTGAACAGGTTCCAAATTGCTCACAGTTAAACATTTATAAATGCAGATCAAAGTATTATTATTATTATTATTATTATTATTATTAAGGACCGTGAAGGGTACGCACCGCTGTCCAAAAGAAGTAGAGAGTGCTGATGTTAAAATGGTAAAACTTTCTGACCTTTCTAGTTTCTTGTCACCCATATGCAAATGTTAGATATATGGGATGTGAGAGCATTTTCAAGTGCAATGACTTTAATTGCTTCTCCCTCAATGGAGCCAGATTCATCTGCTCTCATTTTTAATGCAAATAGCTTAGACCCAACAAGTGACATGAAGAAATGTAATCTGGACACCAGGACTGGTTTGTTATGCTTCGGTAACTTTTGGTGCCCACATCTCGCTTCTAATATAATACAACAATGAATCATGCATTTTTATTATTATTATTATTTTTTATATATATAAAATAAGGCATGCTGTTCCATAGCAGTGATTGCTACAAGGTATAGGAATAGAAAATTCCAGTGGATAGTTTCTGGTACATGAATGAGAATTGGCCTTCTGAGGATGATTCATTTTTCAATTGGCAGTCATGAAAAAATTTGCAAAGGATTGTGCGATGGTGAACAGTAAGAAACTCGCAGAATGGTGAAACCAAAGATATAAGGTTAACAGTATATTCAACCAGATGTGACTAGGGTGCCAAAAGGCTATGATTCAACTGGAAATACTTATGATTAGCAAAGATGCATCTCCAAACTGTCAAGAAATTATACACAAAAATATTTACAGCAGTACTTCGGTTCAGTATAATGACAATCCCCCCTTCTGTAATGACTATTGTAAAGTTGTTGTTGATATTATTATTGTTGCTATTATTATTATCATATAAACAACCATAGAAACATGTGATTTGTGCTATTTCTTTGCCTTTTGTAACCCAGTTTCTAATTTTTTTTTTCGCTCAGTCGTGTTTGGGAAAGTTCATTCAGTAAAATTCAGTTCATTATATTGCATATTTTGTGCTGTAAAAATGTCTCTTTATACTGCACAATCCTGAACCCTATTACATATAATATAACATATAATAAAACAGCAAAACAAATGCTCTGAGCTTTAAGGCCTACGCTCTCAGATAGAAGGCTTTCAGAATTGTCCTATAGCTGATACATGATTAGATTAAAATAACACATTTGCTGTTTGTTAATCAGTTTGGTAGCTAGGTAACAAGAGGGGGGGAAAACAACAAATATATGTAAACATCTTTATACATACATGCAGTACAGTATATCTCATACATTTACAATGAACAAAAATCTCAGAAAAGAGCAACTTGAGATCAAATCTCTATTCCTGCATGTTATTTTTCTTTTTTACTTTTTTATTTTTGTTTATGTGGTCACTTGTTGTAGCCAAAGAGTAGTATTTTTCTTATTTTATCAATAAAGATCATTTCAATTATGCAGACTCACAGCATCAGGTCTACCTGCAGGCCAGATGGTCCCAAAGGTTCAGCTGCTGTTACGCCGTTAATATGAAAATACATTGTATGTCTCAGAGGCTTTATACCGAACGGCATTAGCTTCATCAAAAAAATGTGAAAAGAACAAGCATGCATTGTCTGTCTGTCTTTGTGTAAAAGTCAAAGCAGATTCCTTTTGCTTCTCCCATTAGTCATGTTATTTAACAGGGGGACATACACAAAAAAAACGTATGTAGTTTGTTTAAAAAATTGTCCTTTTTTTAATGCTGGCAAACACAAGACAGTGCAAATATGACAGATATCCCTGTTGTATTCTCTCGGCAATCAGTGCAGGTGGAAACCTGGCGAAGGGCAATGTAATTGTAAATGCAGCACAAAGAATATGTCATGCTGCAGAATTAAAAAAACAAACAAACATGGTGGTGTCAAGGAAAAAAGAGAGGCTTACCACCTAAAGTGTAACCAAGAATTAAATTTAATGCCAAGGATGGCAACTGTGTATGAGGTAATACACAGATCAATCATAACGTTACAAAGCAAAACATTATGTCCAGTATTGTGTAGGTTTCCCTTTGGCTGATTGGGCAGCTTTGGCCTTCGGGGGGCGTGTTGTGGAGTCTGGCACCAGGACATTAGCAACGGATCCTTTGGTTGGCAGGGTGGGGCCTCCATAGATTGGACTTGTTTGTCCGGTAGGTCCCTTGCTTGATCAGTTTGGGATCCGTGGAGTTTGGAGGCTGATTGGTGGCCTTAGGGCCCTGTGCACAGCGGACTATACTATGGGATTGAACCCACATTAACCCAAAATGTTAATGTGTTTAATGTTATGGCTAATTGGTGTATGACTGAATGGGATGGCTTCATCATAAAATATGACCTTTTTAATAAAGCATGGAAGTGTCTAAAACAAAAAAGGTTTTCCTTCATAGTATCTCTCAAAAAAAAGAACTTGCAGGAATTGTTTGTTTAATGAAAATGGCATTTTCCAGAAAATGAAAACATACATTTGTTCCAATATAGACTTCCAACTTTGTAAACACACTGTAGACATCAAAGAATCTTTTCTGTTTTTCAATCTATCTTTTAATGTATTGTTGATCCTTTAAGCCTTACATGTCGCTCTTTTATGCAAAGTCAACATAGATAAGCAACAGGAATAAATAATTTGTGTATTTTCTATTGAAGATAAAGCAGGGAAATGTGTACAGTATGTTTTTCTGATGGAAAAACTTGGCTACACATGCTTTGCAGATATTATATGCAGATTTTGCATGGCCAGATGCCAGGAAGAGAATAAGGTCAGCTGTTTTATGCTGAAAATTGAATGTTGATGAAAGGCAGGTCTGTGAAGGTAAGCGGAATCTAGATATTATCATTTTGAGATAATCATGTGCCTTTAGTAATCTCTCAATGTTTTCATGATGAAGACGGAGTTCATCCAGATATTGTAGATAATTTTTGGCTTGCTATTTAAATCTCATACTCATACATGAGATGTTAAATCAATCTATCAAGGAACTTTCCTCTTACAAGGCAGATTAACAAAAAAAAAATTCCTTGTTCATAGTCAGTAGAGAAATTGTTACAAAAACTAGTCTCTCATTACCAAGAGTAGCGGACAGTAACTAAGTGAATGTAACTTGTTACTGTGCTTAACTACTTATGTACTTTCACCTCTTGGTTTCACCTATTGTATGTACAGCGGTGTTCGAATCAAATCGGGACATGTGATTAAAAGTTTTAATGAATGAAGTTGTACAGCTGACGACTTTTAGAGATGACTTCAAGCACAGAACAGTTATTAGACTCTTAGCCGCATTAAAACATTTGAACGGTGCAAACATTTTAAAGAAGGCTGTTAGTCCATGAATCCCAGCTACAGTATGGTGGCTATGAGCACACTGCAGTCGATCCAAATAACATTTTGCAAGTGGATTGCCTGATCCTTGAAAATCGATGGATAATTTTTCGCAACCTTACAGAAGAGATGCATCTGGAACTGTAAACACAATAATTTCATAAACACCACTTGCACATTACAGAAACTCGGCTGAGACTTATTGCCACATCCCCCATACGGTCCTGTCCATTTCCAGACGTTTGGGCCATTTAAAGGAGTTCCTTGGAGGCCAGCGTTTCAGATCTGAAGCAGCAGTTTGCTCATGGATCCGTGGTAGTAAGACAACTTTCTACCTTGATGGTATCCAAGCACTAGTGAAATGCTGGGATAAGATAAATAAATATCCTGACTGTAACGTGCCACTTAAACACCCATGGCTTCATTTAAACTTTTTTTTCTGCCTAAGTTTTGGAACAGAACAAAGACTATTCACTTTCAAATTATTTCTCTGACTGCTTCTACAATCATCATATAGAGATATAAAAGATTTCACTGTGTATGTGATTTAAATGAAACATTACATTAATAACATTTACCATGATAATGTCCTGTGCATGGATAGTTATTTGGATGAATTATTGGTAACTCTACTGCAACCTGCAACCCAATACAACAACAGCTGGAGCTTGTAATCCCCGTCCATAGCTGTCTGATTCAACTTAGTTTTTATGGTTCAAGGTTAATCTGCTGTAAACTCATTTCACATGGTGAAACAGTAAATATTTAATGTTAACACTTGAAGTTTTATAAATGAAATGTATTTGGATCAGTTTAGCATACACCAGATGGTGATGATGAGTAGTACTTCGCAACAATGATCATAACCTCTTTAAACAATCCAGTATCTCAGTACATCTACATATAGTATTACTCACCAACCATAAGAAATTTTAACTTATGTCAAAGAGAGCGAGATTAGCATCTGCTATATTTGGCTTATAAATGTTTTTTATGGGATTTGGTCTCTTTTTTTCCGGTCCATAATGTGGTAGTCATGTACACAGATTTAAAGTTTTAAATAAATCTTAAAATGAATGCTTGCTTGTTCTCTAATCCTGTTCTATTTCAGCCACTCAGATCTCCTTAATGGACATTACTCACCTGGATGCTGACTGCTTCAGCATTTAGTGTCCCAGTGTGATATACGTAAGAGAGAGGCTTTTTTTTCTTCCTTTTTTTTTTTTTTTTTTTTTTACAAAATATAAGTAGATTTAAACAAGAATTGAATCACAGAAATAATAATCCAAGATTAGAGTCCTAATAATTCACTGTACTTTTTGTTATTCAAGAACATTTTAAAGCCAAGAACTTTTGTACTTTTCCTCAAGTAGAATTGTAAATATAGAACTTTTATTTTACCGAAATAATACGTTACCTAGGGGATCTCTACTTTTACTCAAGTACAGGATTTGTGTACTTCATTCGTCACTGACTATTAATGACTCCCCACCATGTACATGAGCTAAATAAGACATGAGGAGGCACTGATGGGTTTTATAAAACATGCCTGAATTTAGTTTTCTCTCTGCCATGCAATAATTTGTGTATGTTCTTTGTGGAGTCAGGGCATAGACACTTGCATCTGAATGCTTTCAAAAGCATCACCAACTCTCCAGCTGAGAAAAGCTTAGGACTACTAATAAAGGTGTAGAAAATTTTACTTAAGGGGAGACTTAAAAAGTACATCAATTAATGAAACACAATAAAAATCTTTTTTAAAATGCCCTCCTAGTATTATCCAGAAAACACCAGGTGATGATGATGATGATGATGGTGGTATGCTTTATGGATGCATTTTTATACGTGAGCAAACAAAAAGGAAAGATTATTAAGCTCTTCCGTTTCCAAGTGAAAATTTATGCAGTGGGTATGTGGTATAATCATGTCAGGATTATGTGCCATATTTGAAGGAATTTAGGATAATACCAATATGGTGGATTAAGGCTCCTAGAAACAGGTAGGATTTGTTAGAGTGAGGATTTCGTCAACATGCCAGATGACTAGTTTATTAGGAATGCCATATTAATCCTGGAAAGGATCCACTTTGCTCTCAAAAAAAGCCTTCATTTTGGGTCCATGGATTCATGATACTAACTATGCAGTGTTAGTAACCTTGTGCCCATTGTAGCTTCAAAGTGACAGACATGGACCTCTTGTGGGTGCCCATTTGCCTCAAGGCTGAACATGTTGTCCATTCTTAGAGGCTGCCCAGCACAGTTGTAAAGCATGGCTATTAGATCCTTCCCGTCAGCTCAACCCATTTGCCCATTCTTCTCTGAGCTCTTGCATCAGGCCTGCAGAATTTTTTTCCCCCATGCCATGCTTTATCCAAACTAGAGACTGTTATGCATAAAGAAAATTAGTTTCTGAAATGTACACATCCTTCCCTCTGCTAGACAGGGATAATGGTGCTGAGACTGCTACTACTATGCTACTGGTATCCACCCACTTTTAAGATTTCGTAGCAGGTTTCTCTGCAGTGACCAGTAAGCATGCTTACTTTTCTAGCAGAAGGGATGACTGATGTCACTAGTATAAAACTTATAAGAACTAGATTGACAGCTGTCACATTTAAGGGTAATAAGTCAAGAAATTAACTGTCCAGGACCACTAATCATAATAAAAATGGTACATTTCCCCAATGCTCAAATGCAAATAACCTTGAAATGGGTGAACAAGCTCTTAAAAATGAAGGCAAAAAAAGATAAATGATGCAGCTTGTAAGGATGAAAGCAAAAACAATCACCAATCAAAATGAGTAAAAGTTGACTACTTTTTTTTTTATTGTACCTTTTTAACCCCCAAAATGGGAATGGTTACCCGTCTTCATTGCGGACGTGGATGTTGAGATGGTCAGATCATACAGATAACCAGGTCTACAGCTGGATGAGAAACTAGACTGGTCAGTGATATACATACAGTAAGAAAGAAAGGTCAGAGCCAGCTGTTCTTCCTGAGGAGACTAGGATCTTGCAGAAGCTGACTTCCTCCTGCAGACGTCATTGCCAGTGTGTGTTTTTACACAGTAGTGTGCTGGGGAGATATCAGCCTTAAACGCAGGGATGCTACACGATTAAACAAGGTCAGAAGAGCTATTTTGGTGGTTGGATTGGAGCTGGAATCTCTCAAGGAAGTGGTGGAGAAGAGAAGACTAAACAAAATGCTGTCCATCATGGCTATCTCCGACTAACCACTGCACATGGTTTTCTGCAACCAGAAGAGTGTGTTCAGACTTGGAAGACTTCGGTCGCAAAGCTGACAGACTTAGGAAATCCTTTGTCCCCAGAGCCATTCGACTCATGAGAATGTGGACTGGGAGATCTACTGTAGGCTAAGGCCTGTCCGCTTCATACATCTCATCTGTTAGCTTCAGGGTCTGCTCAGTTACTCTAACTGTTTCATATTTTGCCATTACGGACACTTTTTTTTGTCACGTTTATGCTGCTCTTTGCACAATTAATAATATTTGCACTGCTGCCACTTTGCCACATATAATTGCACATCATGGCTGCACTGCAATTAACTTTTTTGTGATTGTATATGCTTTATTTATATGCTTCTTATATATATTGTAGTTTTTGTTCTTAACATTGCACTAGTGAATGTCTGTGTTACTGTCTCTATTGTTGCTGGATATCTGGAATTTCCTTCGGGATCAATAAAGTATCTATCTATCTAACTATTGATCTATCTCACTCACACTCACTGGACTTTCGGACAGTATAAATGCTTATTATATTGGGAACAATTGTGGGACATATGAGCCATTTTTTGCGGTACACTGTCTTTCAGCCCCTTTTTTATAATTTCTCTAGGAATTGTCTATAGTTTTTAATAATGTTAAATTTTTTTGTTATTTTAAGTGCTATTTATGACTAATAAAGTTACACTGTTTAGCTTAGTTTTGTTGCCGTTATTCCCCAGCAATACATTTTTGATAATTTGCTTATTTTCTTTTTTATCGCATACATTATCTGTCAGAAACCTGGTAAAAGAGCATCTGCTAAATGCTGTTATGCAAAAGAAATTATTATCTTAGAAAACACTTTGGCTCTGAATAACTGTGCTCCTCACACTGAGCTCTACAAATAAACTGTCACATGGCCGCCTCCTTACTTGTCTTTTCAGCACTACTTTATGTAAATAGTTTGCTACTACTCCTGCCTCCATCTTTTCAGGTTTAAATGCATGAATTCAATGCAAACACAGTGTTCTGTTCATTTTAGTTTTTCTTGTGTGAAAACTTTTGAGACAGTTTGTATCATAATAATGTAGGATTAATTTGATTCTATCCTTAATTACTGTATAAAAATCTCTAAATGCCTTTCATTCTCATTTTAATGCAAACAGAATGGCAACCTGGACTAGAAAGTCTAGTTGTTGTCCCTCCCCCCCCCCCGATTTTCTCCCTAATTTAGTCGTGCCCAATTCCTCCCCGTCACTAGGGGGCTCCCACATTAAGGTTACTACTACCACTCAGCCGGGAGGGCCGAAGACTATCACATGTTTCCTCCAAACCGCGTGACGCCAGCCGACCACATCTTTTTGAACTGCTCGCTCACACACCATTAGGGGCGGAGTAACACACTCGGAGGAAAGGGCTAGCCGCTCCTTCCACGTGCGCGAGCTCACAGACGCCCCCGATTGGCTGTAGAGCCGTGATTAATGTAGGAGCGCAAGTACGACTCATCCCTCCCCTCTGAGAGAGCTCGGCCAATCAGCTCTCTCTAGACCTCCGGCTGTGAGAGGTTACAGCATCACCCGGGAACTGAACCAGCGATCTCCGGATGATAGGGCGAGCACTTTACCATTGCGCCACTCGGAGGCCCCTAGAAAGAGTTCTTAAAAGGAATTGAGATTAATATTTAGGTTTAAAATAATATTAATTAGATTCCACCAACTTTTTTGTTCTTAAATTGATTAATGGAGTTAATTATAATCACAGCAGCACCAATATATTTTATATTAGCTTTATTTATAACACTCTTCAGAACATTCAGACAATTCATTCAGTCATTATTTTATATGACTTCAATTTAGATTTTCATCAAGCTCTTAAAAAGTGCATTTTAAATGTAAAAAAGAGCACTTTAAAGAAAATTTTAATAAAGGAAAAAGAAATCATTGGAATTGTCATCTTTGAACTTGTACTACTTCCTTTTTTTGTATATTAAATGTTCTCCAGGAACATTTCGAGCAAATTTGACTAACTGTAGTTGTTTCCACACATTTTATTTTTGATTACTTGAAAAAAAAAAAAAAAGAACTGTAAAATCACTGTAATTTACTGATGATCATTGACCTGTTTTCTTGTTAAACATCCAGACATTTGTTTGCCTCTTCCAGGAGGTTAAGAATCAACCAAAAACGCATCCAAATAATGACAATAATCACTGCTTTTACAACTAATTATTCAAAAGTTGTGGTCTGAATTGGAGAAGAGTGAGGTTTTAATTCAAACCACGCAGAGTGGTACCAAATGAGTTGGCTCTGAATGTTTATTTCTATGTAAATCATTCTGCTTGCCTGCAATAACTTGGCAGTAAATCATGTCTTGTCCTTCCATTCACAGGTATTTATGTTTCATAATAATAAGCAATTTACATCATGTATTATTGTCTACACACTTGTGACAACATATATAAAAATAAGTAGGTGGTATCATGCAAATAAGAGGCAGAAATAACAAATGCATTCTTGACGAATAACGATACAAATAATAACCAAGCTGAAGAAGTGACTCTAGGACAAGACATGAGATTCAAGTATGATAAACTTGCATCAATAATTATATGGAATTACAAAATATATACAATGTTTTTTTTTTTACAATGTTTAAAATGCAATGTTTTGACTTTTGGACACTATGGCTAATTATGTTTCTCTGACACACAAGGTTGTATATAACGTACAAATGTTAAGTCCAAAAGAATACTATATAATCTTAATTTACAATCCAAAATCACAACACTTGGTTTCCAAGAAAAAGTTGAGGCGTCCTGACAATTCTGTCGCATCTGTTCTTCCTGTAACATGATCAGTAAAATGAAATTACCTGCTGTGCAAAATGGTGGCTGCAGTTAATGAAGTAAATGCATTCAATTGACTTTTTTTTTTTCCTTTTTTTTTGAGCTAGGAAAAAAGACATTCTGTTCCTGCCATTGCAGTCACCCTAGCATTAATGAGTTACAGGTTACTTAATATCCGCAATACAATCTGCAAAATAGGACATTGTGAGTTTTTTAGATGTTGAACGAACACTATATAATCTATTTAACAAAGCTATGTGGGATAACATATGCTCCGGATAGTACAGGCATGCACTAATATATGACAGCTCCCTATCATACATTGCATACAGTACCTGTACTGTCATACATTTATCATGTTTTGAAGTGAAAATAAAACTGTTATAGGAGGAGGCTGATGATGCCGTGAACTGAATTTTTTTTGTATTGTTTCCCATGATCTTCAACAATTTTTGCAACTTAAAAGGTTTGATGTGCAACACATTGTTCTTTGATCTAATTTGCTGCCACTACTTATTGTCTGAATGACTACGAAATCACAATCAAAGAATGGGTTTGTTATATTTTTTAGTAAAAAATTTAACCAGCCTATTATTGATTCTAATTTGTGTACTTAAATGTCCACAAACACAACTGCAGGCTGATTTAAACATTGTGACAAAATTGTGGGAAGTGGAATTCACTTTATATAAGTCACTTAGATGACAAACAATTGTGTCCATGGGAAGTTTTTACGACAGAAATTGACAGAAAAATATGCTCTCTGTTTGCATTACAACTTGGTTCATTCTAAAAAATGTAAATAAAATAAAGAAAAGAAAGAATTGGAATTGAAAATAATAATAAAATGATATATATTATTCTTTTTAATCTTATTTGCTGTCAAACTATTTGTGTTTAAAATGTATGCAAAAAGGCACCTACTTACAGTATTTAAAGTTATGATGTCTAAAGTTAGGCTGTCTTTATCATTCGGGGAGGATTCGGATGGTAGAAGGAGACCATAATTGTAGAAGTCAATAATATTGCTTGTCCTGTATGCACAATGAGATTTTACTCAATACCATAATAGCTTTGAGTTACTCTGGGCTGAAGGAAAAAAAAAAAAAGAAGCTGAAAGAGAGTGGTCCTACAAATGACACATCTATTTCATTTTTAACAGTGTAACAGAAATAGGTCTTGAAGTTTGTTGTTATTGATCGTAATGTTAGCTGTAGGCCTACAGGACTGTGGGGGAAGACAAACACCATTTTAAAACTGACAAAAAGAATGTAAATTTAAAAAAATGGAAGTTTTATAACATTTTACATGTTAAGTAAACTTTTTTAAAAATATCGATTTCTGAACATGCCATGTTGTTTAAAGGCATCAAGCCTTAACCAGGGCAAAATTGCTATAAGTTAAAGGTAATGTTATGTACTACTGTACAGTATGTTACATTGTGGGACCATCAAGAGATCACATTCAGTCTCATGTCATTTACCTGATAATACAGCAGATTGCGGGGGACTGCAGGGCCGCTCCAGCTTCAGACTCTATGCATACCACCTGTGCCCAACAGTGTGTAAGGCGCGGGTCGCCGTGCTGTAGTCGTGCGATGTTATCATCCTTCTTCACCTGCTGAGACAGGGAAATAGACTCGTTAGAGGGATCATTAGCCTCGCTTTCAATTTCCGCGTCACCGCTGTGCATCTGTAGGCGGCTGCACCAACCACACGGCCTTCCTCCAGATCGAGCACCGCGTGTTCCATTTCTTCTTTGCAACAATGGCATGTGCGGCGCCTAGCCCGGGCTAATTGCGACCTAGAAGTAGAGGCACAGGTAGCACAGAAATTACGCCAGCTTTGAGTTTACAGTATATTTACCCTGGTGATCTTCTACTATAAACACAGGTGACGGAGATGGTTGTTGCATGGGGTCACATTGCGGGGAGCGGTGCCACGTTCACCCAGCGTGTGGGAGGTGCGCAGGATCTTCACTACACTTAAAGCTGGCGACGAAACACACATATATATCCTTTTTTTTTTTTTCACAGCAGACCACAATTGGAACAATGCAGTAGAGTGTAATTACAGACTTTATTCTGCAGCCTATTCTGTACACTACAGCCTTTTCATGAGGTTAAAACCAAGTAAGAATGTAATGTCATCTTTCACAGTTTGCTTGTACTGACAAAATAGAATTCATTTACATTCTATATTCTACAAAATGATATACTTTTTAGTGACATCACTACAGTATGTATTTGTTGCTATGGCTTATCATGGCCACAATTGCACAATTGGTTTTTAAGGTCCAATTTATGCCTCACACAGAGTAAGGAATCACAAGTGTAGTTAGGGTGATGAGACAGAGCCTTGGTAAATTGAATTCTAAAGTTAATTGTGTGCATACATAATTCAGCTACACCATGTCGCAGTTTGCATTGCATCTACTGCCATATTCTCAAATAAATAAATAAATAAATATACAGACTTTATTCTGTATGTATGTACTGTGTGTGTGTGTTTGTGTGTGTGTGTGTGTGTGTGTGTGTGTGTATATACTGTGTGTGTGTGTGTGTGTATATATACTGTGTGTGTGTGTGTATGTGTATCTATATATATATATATATATATATATATATATATAGAGAGAGAGAGAGAGAGAGAGAGAGAGAGAGAGAGAGAGAGA
>JAQQZT010000006.1:6522961-6535581 GCA_030068275.1 Clarias platycephalus
GTGTGTGTGTGTGTGTGTGTGTGTGTGTGTGTGTGTGTGTGTGTGTGTGTGTGTGTGTGTGGGTGTGTGTGTGTGTAGGTGTGTGCGTGTGTGTGTGTGTGTGTGCACATGACACCCACTGTGACACCAGTTCAATTGACACATTTTAGAATGTTGAGCATACCAATGAGATCCTTATGAAATTCTATTAGAAAGAAATACAAAAGTAAGCAGTTGTTACATGGAAACCACAAGTTAAATAAAATAAAATATTAAAAACCCTCACACAGTTGGAAAATATGAGCCATTACCAAGTTTTGTGGTTTTGTGTCAAAAGCTATGCCACCGAAATGTTTGCTGCTGTTTCTTTTCAGGTAGAAGAAGAAGATAAAAATAAGAAGAGGAGGAAAAAAGGAGTTGTATATTACTAATAACAATAAGAAGCAGCAGAATTGGAAGAAGAAGAAGAAAAGGATGAAGAGCTGTATGTTAGTGCTGTCAAACCAACATAAATATAAAACCCTTTACTGTGGCTTATTATGTGTCAGAATGGAGCTTGCATGGTCTCAGGGGAGCTGCCGTGGTGCCAGCACATTGTATTTGAAGTTTCTATCAAACCAAATCCAAACTCTTTTTTTCATTCCCTTGACAAATCACCTTATTGGTGGGATAAATACATTTTTATTCCCTTCATCCCTGGCACTCAATCAGTCTTGTTTTCTGTGAGTACTAACAAAGAACTGGGAAAGAGGAAAAAGGCTTTGTTGCTGTCTGGTTATAGTAATTACATTGTATGTTCTGCCATACTGGCATATTGGATTTTAGCTTTTTGGTATTTTATTATTATTTATTTAGTTGTTTATCTTGGATTTTCTTCAAGCAATTAATTTTTTGCATGTGTGTTGTGATGCAGAGATAATATGTGATGCATATGGTCTGTGTAATGTCATTTACTCTTGGTACTCAATGGCATAACTCTTGGGATTTATGATTGTGCAAATAAACAAGCACAAAACAGTCTCCTGTTTCTTGTGCTTATAATTAAGCGGTATCATTTACATTTATGCCATATACTGTAGCAGACACCCTTATCCAGATGACTTTTTATCTCATTATACATCTGAGCAGTTGAGGCTTAAGGGTCTTGCTCGAGGGCCCAACAGCAGCAACTTGGTAGTTGAGGGGTTTTTAACCTAGCAGTCCACTGTAGTGATGGGAAGTTTAAATCATTTTAGTGACTCAGTTCTTTGAATCTCGTTCATCAAAATGAACTTGTCTTTTTTTTTTTTTTGGAGTCATTTAGTTTATTTAGTTTTTTCGTTCAGAAATAAAATTAAATGTAAACTTTTTAATAAACAGACATCCAACACATCTACATACACAGATTTTGGCTATACAGGTAGTTCCAGTAATGAAAATATTCAAATGCAGCTAAGGTTGAATGTAAAGCTAGTGTGCTCTGTAAGGTTTACAGCCCCTTGTTCCACACCACCCTTGATCAGAAGTTAGAGAGCGACTTGGGATTCATCTTGTTAGTTCTCTTTGTAGCTTCAATAAGCTGTGAAGAAAACAACACAGAGGGTTTAGAGGCCATTTGGAATGATTTAGAAGCAATTACTATGAACATAAAGTGTTGTTCAAGATGAAATAGCATTATGAGAGATGTTTTCTTCCTAAAAGTGCATCTGTGACTGGTTTTGAATGTGGATTTTAGCAGGCAGCTGCTCTATCCTTTTTCCTGTATGGTACTGCGGATCATATTATGCTACTTTCACCCATGCCGGAGACTATTGGTGTAATGGCTATTAAAATCACACTGAGTGATTGATGTATATGCAAATATATAAACATCCTAGTGCTGATGTGCTCTACTGTATATCAACACTCCTGGAATGCCTCTCATCCAAACAGATGACTAACTGTTGTATAATAATGAATAATCACAAAATAGTCTCCTGTTTGAGGAACACTAACTCACTCATCTTCTATACCACTTTATCCTGAATTCAGGGTCACGGGGGGCCTGGTGCCTATCCCAGAAGACTTACAGTAGGGCACGAGGCAGGGTATACCCTGGTGCCAATACATCGCACACTATTCACACACTACGGGCAATTTGGGAACGCTAATTAGCAAGCAAAGTAGCAAGTAAAACACTTTAATGGCAGTAACAGTTGTTAATCTCTGTAATAGATGGCATTGTTGAATGAAATAACATGGGTAAAATGTTCGAATAATTAAAAGTTCAGAAGGAACTGTGCAGTAGTAATCAGACTTGGATAGACTGCACTGGGGGAAAAAAACAGGATATGAAGAGTTGTAAAATATAGGTTGTCTTATTAGCAAATTATTATTATTATTATTATTATTATTATTATTAATAATAATAATAATAATTTTAGTTTTTTTGGTTAACATTAATGTAAAACATAGATCATTTATTGCTGCCTTATAATAATTTGAATATCATATGATTGGTAGAGAATTTTAAAGTATGCATATTTGGTGACATGGTTCTGTGTGATAACATGCAGTCAAATAATTGACACTTAGTTAAATGTCCCTTAGGGGAACATCCAAAATCAAACTCATAGCACCAGCCCTAAAGTCAGTTAAAGCTGTGCAGCATTTACCTGCTATCTTTTAAAGGTGATCAAGATCATTTCATGTCAGACAGTGGGTATTTATCTTCTTTTAGCAGCTGGCAGCTGAGAAGGTTCATCAATTCTAGCTATTGATTCATGAGAGATATTTCCTTTAATAGCATGCTGCCAGCCATAGGATGTTGGTATTTAACATACATTGATAATTTGATTTGATATGGAAACCACAAGGAATTACAAACAATAACACAAGCATACTTGCTCAACATCAGTGATGGAGACGAGTGGGTGATATAAGTGGTCTGGTAAGCCTTAGCAACACTAATCATGCATCACAGAAATGAAAAACAAACATTCCAATGAAGAAATAAAATAATACAGGTCAGTTTGCAAGGTTATTTATTATAAGCGTATAAAACACATGTATAAACTAAATTATTAATAAAAATAATTTCAAGATAATTTCAAGTAAACCTTTCAAGATTAGTAAGAATAATTAACGTATTGCTCAATTAAGGAGGGAAGGGCATAAAGCATTCATCACACATACTGTAGTGCTCGCTGTACAAGCTTCTGGAGGCAGTGTTATGGGTCGCTTCAGTTGGTCAGGTTGTTGTTGTTGTTATTGTTATGTAGCAATGTGCTCAAATAATTAAAGATTGTTTCTCGAGCATGAAGAAAAATGTTCACACATCGGTCATCACACTGCACATCATCATTACAGTAAAGCTAAAGATTGTCTAATGAAAGGCTTGTCAAGCCACTCCTTAAACAAAGACAACATCAGAAGCATCTTACTAAGGCTAAGGAGAAAAAGAACTGGACAGTTTCTCAATAATCCTCTAAAGTCCTCTTTCCAAATGGAATTAAACTTTGCATTTCACTTGGAAATAAAGGTTAAAGAGTCTGGAGGAAGAACAGTGAGGCACAGAATCCAAGTCAGCACAGCCGTCCACTGGGAGATTTTAGAGCTTTAGTCTGCTGACAATGCCAAATTTTCTTTTCCGCCAGGAATAAGCACCTGCCCACAGTGCCAGAACTGGTTTGCTGACCATCATATTACTGTGCTTGACTGGCCAGCCAACTAACAATACCCCATAAAGAATCTATGAGGTATTGTCAAGAGGAAAAAGAAAAAAAAACACCCAACCCACTAATACAGTCAACCTAAAGGCTGCTATCAAAACAACCTGGTCTTCATTAATGCCTCAGCAGTGCCACAGGCTTATCGTCTCCATTCTGTGCCACACAGATGCAGTAACTTGTCCTGAAGGAGATGTGACCAAGTACTGAGGGCAGAACTGAGCATAATTTTTCAGAACTTCTGAATTGTCAATCCTTCTTGCTTGATTTTAAGAAATTTCATATTATTTTGAAATACTGTACTATTTTGATATTTTTGTTTCATTCAAACAACAAATGAAAGCAAAAAAAGGCATGAAATGATTATCACTTTACATTTTATCACTTTGCATTGAGCTCTTTCACACAATGCTCTCTGCACTTTAACACCCTGTTTCTTTAATTGCAAAACTCATTCCCGAATTCAAAATGGTCCAGCATGCATGCCGCAAACATCAAACCCAGGGAATGATCCAGAGAGCAGGTGGATGGGACAGTTGCAACACAAGATGGCCGCTCCCCCACCAGGAAAAGAGAAGACTTTTTCAAATCATTTTCCCTGTCTCACTAAAATAAAGACAGATTGAACAACAAACTTGGACATTTTAACATGTTGACTCAAAATAGGGTCATTTTTTTGCTAACTGCTATACAGTGGAACCTTGGATTACAAGCATAATTCGTTATGGAAGCCGGCTCATATTCCAAAACACTCGTAAATCAAAGCAAATTAACCTGCACTTTATCTTCAAAAAAAGTAAAAATAAATCCCGATAGATAAGTGTTTCCGTTTATGCGCGCAGGCGCTGTGTGTGTATGTGTGTGAAGCTAAAGGTAGAGGAGACTCTTACTTTCAGCCCTTCCTGTTTCCCCCTTCTCATCTTACACAGTAAATCTTTCTCCTCTCTTATTTTAATTTCACACAATCACACACACATAATAACGGAAAGACTGTTTTGTATTTAAATTAAAATTCTATTAAAATTAGCAAGAAACATCGCTAATGACGCTCGTGTGAGCGCATAATAACAATCACTGCTGTAAAGTAAAACAAACAAACAAATGAACCTGCACTTTACTCGTGACAGAGCAGTGTTTCTGTGTAGAGCAGAGAGTGTGTGTGTGTGAAGCAGAGAGGGGGTGTAAAGGCGAGAGAGAGATAGAGAGAGAGTATGTGTGTGTGTGTGTGTGTGTGTGTGAGAAGCGGCATGGTGTCAAATTACGCGCGTGCACACACATAACGACAGGCTGAAACAGAGAGGGAAAAATTTATTTTTAACCTCTCTAATGAGACTTTCTTTTGCTTTACAAGCGCGGTACTTAGTGCTACCACGTTAATCATGGCTCTACAACCAGTCAGGGGCGTCTGTGAGCTTGCGTACGTGGAAGAAGTGGATAGCGCTGTCCTCCGAGTGTGTTACGCCGCTCCCAACGGTGCCTGAGTGAGCAGTTCGAAAAGATGCGGTCAGCTGGCGTCACGTGGTTCAGAGGAAACACATTATAGTCTTCGGCCCTCCCGGCTGAATGGTAGTAGTAGCCTTAATGTGGGAGCCCCCTAGTAATGGGGAGGAATTGGACACGACTAGATTAGGGAGAGAATCAGGGGGAAAAAATCCGCCCCCCAAAAAATATACCGGCTTGGCAAAATAGCAGCTGCCATACGTTTTGCTGCATTTGGGAGCCATGCCGCACATCACTATTTTAGAAAGATATTTTTGGGCAGAGAAAAAACTTTACAACTCTCAAAAGCCATGTATGTACTTTATGTACAAGAGACATGAGGAATTATTATTTTGCAAAATCATACTGATATAATCAAGATAATTTTGACATAATATTTTGGCATTTATGCACCCTTGTGACCGCAAGTCAACATGCACAAAATTACCTTTATTAGTTTGCAATATATCTTGCTTTATTTGGAATGAATGAATGAATTAATTAATTAATTAATATTATATTTCCTCAAAACTGCAAAAATAGAGAAGTGAATCTCGTTTTCCTGCCAAACTGGTCACATGGTTGTGGGAAGAGAGCCATATCAATTGCCTGAGCACAATAGAAAAGTGGTTAAGGAGCAATTAAAATAAAAAAACAAATCATTGAAAGGAAGAATAATGAACTCATACAACGACTGAAACAACCTCACTGTATTTGTGCCCAAGTTTGGTGGTTTAGTCTATTTCAGCGTGGCCTTTCACAAGTATTACCAATTCCCTGCCTTCTATTGATGAGCTTCTGGGTTGGCTGGGTGCAGTTCATCTTTTTTACTTGAGCCTGTAATTGACTGATGCTTCTGGCAGGTTCCATTATCTCCAAAGTCCAAGGGGGGAAAAAAGCAACATATGTGCCAGCCCTCATTAAAAATAAGTGCTCTCATTAAAAATGTACCACCAGCTCTGGTCCAGTTGTCAGAGCAAAAAATCTTTAAGTTCCCTTTGTGCTACAGACCACTGCTTTGTCAACTGATGCATCTGGGAGCCTTTCTCTCCGTGGTGCCGGAGGACCACCCAGCACTTTATATCTGTAAGCTGTGCAAGTAGAGCACAATTTCATGAGTGTCTATCTATAAGGTAGATGGTCTATGCTCACATTCTATCACTTGTGAAGTACACTCTGTTTGGACCACACACACACACACACACACACACACACACACACACACACACACACACCATTGTAGTGTCTCTACTGCACGATGATGCGCAAATGCACGAGTGGTTAAAATGGTTTTTAGATGCTAGTGGCTAACTTTTTCATGATGTTGCTTTACAGTGGGAAGGAGGTGTTTGGGGATTAGTTTAAATAGAAGGATAGCACATCTGAGCCTCTGTTGACTTATGTGATTTAGTGTTGATCTCTCTTTCTCTCTCTCTTTCTCTCTCTTTATTTCTGGCAGTGAGTTACTGTATGTGCAAAAGTGAGGCTGCCAGCACAGACAAGACAAAGTTCATCTTTAGAAGTGCAGAGCCAACTGAAAGTCTTCTATTGTGTTGGTTTTTCTTTGAGTTATAGCCGTACCACTGCAGTATATCTAGGTCGGGGCAAACATTAATAAAAGTCAAGTTCAACTTTAAAGCCTACCCAAGTCCACTGTGTTCTTTCAGTGAGGAACTATCAGTTTTTAGGTTAGCATTTTGACATCATGCTGTAAAGTGTCCAGGTCTAGGACAGTTTATTTCAGAAGACAGGCAATCAAAGCATAGCTGTGTAAAACACAGTGGTAGCTCCATGAACCAATTTCAATACAATATCAGTCAAAATTTTGGACACAGGTTTGGATTTATATTCTACATTTTAGGACAATACCAGCTTTTCTCAAAACTATGAAATTTATACATATGGCATTAGATAATAAACTAACGACAACAACAGTCATTTGTTACTTAAAGATATGAAGGTCAGTGCATGGACAGTATTGTGTCAAGTGCATTCGCAAAACCCATCAAGCACCATGATGAAACTGGTTCTCATGAAGACCTTTCCAGGAAAGCAAGACCAAACTTACCTCTGCTGCAGCCTCAAAAATCACCAATTAACAACCAACATCTCAGATTAGAGCCGTTATGAAGGTTTATAAATCATCATAGAAGACACATCCCAATATCAACTGTTCAAAGGAGCTAACTCCTTTTTTTTCTACACCTTCAGCATTGTTTGGACAGTGTGGACTGTTGGACTGGTAGTGCATTAACCATTCTTCTTCCATTGCTTCTAAACATTGTTACACCAGTGTCTGCAACTCATAGGGTTCCAATGATATATAACAAGCGTTTTTAATTTGTTATTTCCTGTCTGGGTTTAAGAAAAGATCTGGTCAAGCTAATTTGCAGAGACAGTTATTTGTCACTAGACATCCTCAACTGATAAGCCACTCATTAACAAAATTCTGTTTCTAGTAACATCTGTAAAGATATATTTTTTAAGCTCCACAGTCAATATAGATTGCTCATACTAAGTTAACTGTCATGGAACATCAAATCATTTCAGAAAGATCTGTTTATACATCTGTTTCTACTGCAGAAAGACCACTACCTGCTTTAGATAGATAGATCTATCCAACTAAGAACCTCTGTAGTCCACCTAGGAGGCCAATGGTGACCATTGTATTTATTCTCATTGGTTAGACAGAGGGAAGGAGGGACGTACTGTAGGTACCAATGGGGAAATTGTACAGAAGCAGGTCACAGATTATAAAATAAAGGCATCAAAGTGTAGAATACTACCAAGGCTAGGTTTAAAAAAAAAAACACAATCAGAAAGAGGGTAAAGATTCTTATAAAATCTGTTCACAATAGTCCAGTTAGGTGGGAATCTGCAAACTGATTAACAAGGTAAAAATATTATAAAATAATAAGAAAATACTGTTCTTGCATACATGATTGTATATACAGGTGGGAACTTAAGGTACTATACATTAGGTGACCTGGTAAGTTGTAATATTAACAAAAAGAGAGAATCAAAATATATAATCATATCAGTGATATCAGGTGGATAACAGAATGTACAGTATGTACTGTATACTGTATGACTCTATTTAAAGTGATGTCAGAGAAAGAGCTCTCTCTCTCTCCTGACACAGAGCATTTAATTGCAGTTGGCAGGAAAGACTTTCTGTAGCGTTGTTTGTTTCCATTCTTGGCTATTTGCAAAGAGGCTTGACAATTGGGAAAAGTAGTGAGTACACCCGTCGCTATTTTCCTGAAGCATTTTCATATTTTTGCCATGATTCCCCATTCAGACATATTTTTATCTTTCAGTGCTCGTAAACACTGGATTGGCTAGAACATTAAAATGTCAACACCATTTCTAACATCAGGATTCCTGTAAAACCACTTAAGACTGCGATTAAGGGTATTTTCAAACCTTTGATGCAAAACCAATAGGTGAGGGCGTCATCACGAACTAAACCACTCCACTATGTCTTCCAGTCAGTTCCCACCACATTAAAAATATATTTTCTGGTAATTGAGTCCCTAAATAACTTTACTTTGCTAAGGTTACCCTAGCTCCAAGTTCACAACAAAGAATTATCTGATGCATGCTGGAAATCACAGCCTCACTGTCGTGACTGACTGTGTTGTCCTACAATTACCAAGTGTTCACTTTGTTCCTCCAAGTAGCAGTGAGGTGAAGGAGGAATAAGGAGCCACCTGCTCTCATCTCCTGAAACACATTTGTTGCTTAGGTTATTAATATGGCTAGAAATGTTCTGTCAGTACAGGTTATGGCCGAGTCAGATATGGCATTCTGTCGCTGGCTGATGCCAACGCAGTGAGAACATAAGCACACCGGTGCTTGACTTAATCTTTTAAAAGCTGCACGACCATGTGTCTTTAGCAACTTTGATGCTCTTAAGCCTGGATACAGCTTGAAGGCCATCTGTAGAGATATCTGTAAGGTATCTCTGTATTCAGCTCGTCAAACTGGAAAAAAAGTCATGGACATTTCTTTCACCATTGTTTTTCTAATGTCATTAAAAGGTCATGGATATAGTAATAAATATAATAGCTAAACAACAAAAGGAACTCTTAGTGGTTAACTGTTGCCTCATATCTCCAGGGTTGGTGGTCCAAGTCTTATTCTGGTGAGTGGAGTTTACATGTGCTCCTTATGACTGGAGGGTTTTCTAACTAAAAAAATCTAAATACATTTCCATAATAAATAAATGGTAATAGTAAAACACAATACAAATAAACATAAAAATAATCAACTTCTTCCATTTAAGGACCCATTGCATATAAGGTCAAAGTGGCTTTTACTGTCTTTTCACCTAAATACTGTACATACTGTACATACTGTATATGAGATACAGGATACGAGTGACACCTATTTAACTCACAGCTAACAAACTTTCTCTCTTCCCTGTAAATATATTTTATGCTGATATTTTTAGTGTTACTGTAACAAACCCTGGGATTCTCCATATTTTTGTAATGAGTAAACATGGCTAAGAAAGTCACACATTCAAATATCTCTAACTCTGATTATGCGGCATTGTTCCGATAACCGTATGCAACATCACGAAATTAATTTCCATCCAGAGTTGCATTAAATTCTTGAATTGATGGCGGGAGGGTCGAACCACTCTGTGAAGCATTTTCACTGAAAAGGTACCCAACCAAAATAGCAACACCTCAGCATCGACCATCAAATTGTGCTGCAAGTTATTAGCACAAAACTCGAGTCCCTTTCTTTTAAAAGGTCAGGATGCTTGCAAGTATCACAACTTTATTTGCTGACGCCCAGAATAGTGTCCAGCCAGTGGGTTAGGTAAGTATACTATGTACTCCATTATAATAAAATTTTTTACCCCATTGTCGAACCAGAAAATCATAAAACCTTAATTTTCACCATTTCAATCTGCACTGCACTGCACTTGTCTGATTTCAGCAGATAATACATGCCAATAAGCTGTCAATGAAGAGCAACTGTTAGCTTTATTGGAATTGCCTGAAAGCCAATGCTGTTTTGATATTTTTTTTAAGCACTAGGGCAAAGTGAATTGATATTCTTATTAAGTCGCTCCTGCTAATTTATCTTAACCCTTAAACCATGCTATCTCCCCTTAAATACTCTCATCTTGGTGAACAAAAGTCTTGCCTTGTTACCCATGAACATAATTATCCATATTGCTGGAAAAAAAAAATAGTTTGTCTGTGACAGCATAAGCAGCACTATTGCAATTTTTACCAATCTACAAATTGCCAGATGGCCACAGTAATTTACTACATCTGTTGCCTTTATCCGCATGTTAAGTGGTTTCCTTGTAGTTTTCTGTGGCCCTGGCTGCCCATATGCCTAGCCATTCTGTTGCAAACAATAAGCTTGCATCATAAACATTCATGAACCACTGCCATGCAAGGAGACAGAAGACATATGATGTTCAATCCAATTTGAAAAGTGCAGTTAAGAGTCTGTGGGGATGTGTTCTGTGACAATTTTATAATTTTCCACTATTCGCATGGTGGGTTAAAGATAATAATTAGTTGCTGTGGAAAGCTCATGTGCAGACAGGCAATGAATGTGCTACCTGACTGCATGGAGCCTGAGTCATATCAGTGCCTAAACAATGATCAAACCTTGGGTATACTGTATAAAAAATTGTAACATGAAACATTAATGAAGAAGAACATGTACATGTAGTTAACATGTTCTTTTGTTGTCTTATTGTAAGATATTTTCCTTGTTTATGTGTAGCATTGAAGTGGAGCAGTGGTGGCTCAAGCGGTTGAGGCTCTAGATTGCTGAGCAGAAGGTTGGCAGTTCAAGGTAAGCGACGCCACTGCTAGGTCGCCACTGTTTGGTCCTTAGTCAACCCTACACCCCATACACTCCACCTGGTTAGTGCATGGTTATAAAATGGGAAGTTTGCAACAGAAAAGGACTTGACATAAAGGCAGATCTTAGATCCTGCAGATAAAACAATCCAATGTGGCAACCACTAGGATAAGGGACAAATCACAAGCAAATAATAAATATATACATTTCTGAGCCCCACATTGCAGTCAGTCAGACCAAAGGCAGAGCGACGGCCTCCCACGCCTTGTGCTGGCATGGTGAGTAACAAATACACCACTCAATTTTTTTTCTGCTACTGCTGATCCCACACTTTCACCATGTTGATCAACTCTCGCACCGCTATTAACTTTCTCAACCATGCCTTTGCTGCAAAGCTCCAGCCGGTGCTAATTACAACATTCCCACGCAGTACAGCATGCCCCTTCATGTGTCTCCTGCTTGGAGTACCCATTGAAGAATGCACTGTTCCCACCAACCTGCTATCATGTCTCTTCATCACTGGAAATCCCCATTATATTTTAACAATGTGTGCTTTCATTTAAAAAGGTTTCTTTGCCATTATGTTTTGATTCCCATTTGTGCTTATTCATTGACTGTGATCGATCAGACTTTTCAGGGTTGGTGTTGGCAGTTTCCAGTGATGCTTACTCAAGTGTTTTGTTTTTTCAATTTTCATACAACATTCTTCCCATGATTTGTTTTGTATCATATCCTATTTAACACGAGTGTATATAAAATCAGTATATAGATATATAATTTTACGTTAAAGTTTAATATAAAATCCCAGAGGTGAGAGATTTTACTGAGTGCTTTGCTGAATAAGAGCAATGTTAGTGTTTAGGGGGCCGAAGCTGCACGTAAGTGCGGCAATATTTCATTTAAGTGGAAACATAAACACGGGTAATCCACTAGAACACACTAGTGTAGAACCAACAGAGGAAATAAACATCAAAATATATAGTGTAATGCAAAGACATTAAGAGACACCAGAACTTCAATGACACTACTAATCAAACATGATTTCGCCAATTTCCAAAATCTTAACCCCAAAATCACCAAAACACAAATTATGAGACTCTTAGTCGCAGTAAAATATTTCAATGATGTAATTGTTTTAAAGAAGGCCTTATGTCTGTGAATGAAGGAGTTTTAAAATTAATGAAACCTGGTAACACATTATCAGAGATGATTTGAACACTTGGTGAAGTTTCATGGTAAAAAATCATCAGTTGAGATTATGAGCATTTTAATACACACTCATCCGTTTTGTTTTGTGGCAATAAAATAAAATCAGCTGATGACCTGAATGTACTGAATAATCAGGTATGACATTTGATGGAGTTTTTCTTTTCTGATGGCACAGGCATATTCAATGACTCAGATTGTAAAAGGGTGTCTTTGGGATCATGAGGAATAATTTTGACCATGTTGTGTGCTGTAATCAAAGCCTATTAATACTTTTTTATTAATTTTTTTGGCCAGTCAGTGTATTTTGATAAAATGACATGACAAAAATGTTATATGACAAATTGCAAAGACAGATGTGGCCGTTAAGAATGCGCGTGTTTTCCCGCGAGATCCCGCAATTTAGCGCGCGGCTTCCCGCGACTTGCC
>JAQQZT010000006.1:6551527-6564720 GCA_030068275.1 Clarias platycephalus
TATGAAAAGCAGCAATTCCTTATGTATTTTTCAATATATTGTAATATATTAATACAATATATTATTCTGTATATTGTGAATTTATTTCTTTTTTTATACTTCTTTTCTGTTAATTATTAGTTAGTATCAGTTAGTATAGCAATGAGGAATATTAACATTATAAAATCATTTCAATTTATCAGTAGATCAGAACACTAAATCATTAAATATATTCACAGTTAATATATAGAGAAATATAATTTCTTTGGGTAAGGGCTGCCAAGTTGGCCATTATTGAGCCCATGAGCAAGGCTGTTAAATCTTCTCCAGGAGCTTTGACCCCATCCTCCTAACATATAATAAAAATCACATACAAAAAAAAAAAAAAAAAAAAATACAGAGATACATACAGTAGGACAAACAATTGAATCTTCTATATGCTAAACTATGAGTAGAAAGGTGGCATGGTGGCATAGTTGTGGTGTCCACTGTGGCCTTGCAGCACTAGGGTCGAGGGTTCAATTCCTGCCTCTGGTCTGTGTGTTTAGCGTTTGCATGTTCTCCTTGTGTTTGCGGGGTTTCCTCCAGGTAAGCTGGTTTCCTCCCACAGTTCAAAGACATGCAGGTTAGGCTAAATGGCTTTTCCAGATTGCCCGTAGTGTGTGTGTTTGTGTGCTCTGTAATGGATTGTCACCCCATCCCGACTTTACTCTGCCTTGTCCCGCGAATCTTCCGGGATAGGCTCCAGTGAGAGTTGTGTAGTTTGAAAAATCTTGTGTTCAAACAGAGCAACTGACAGAATGCTCATTTTCTAATTATAGTATCATAGAAATATTTTTTTGTCACGATCCATCATGTTATCTTGTGACACCCCAAGTCATAAGACTGGTCTGTTGTTCAAACTGGTCAACTGTATATTAAATGTGTTGATCGAGTTCTGGAAATAAAAACGCACGAGGCAAGAAATTTAAATCCCCTTGCTGAAATGATTATTACATTTGGAGCAGTGTGCCTTTGGCTCTTCAGTGAGTTCATCCGTTTAACTGTTGAAGTCTGTAATTTAGTTCTTTCCTGTCAATGGTCCACTATTTGCTTTTGTAAAAAAAATGATATATTCCTTCCATTTATTCTTGCGCATAAATCCAGCAGTGATAATATATTTGAACGGATTCATCAAGCTGTGAATAGAATCTAGTAAAGCATTTTTGAGGAAGAAGATGATAAAAAAAATTCAGTTCTCAATGGAAGAAGGTTATCTAGTATCAATGACTAACTGATAAAAGGGATTTTTAACCAATACACATCTTTGTCTTGTTTCAATGATAATACACACTCTACTAAAAAAAATTGGGCGAAAGACAAGGTTTATGTAACGCATGGAAAAATGAGGGAAAATGAGAGTTACATATACTGTACAACCGATGTTTAGGAACAGTAAATAATTGCAAGAGGCAAAGAGAATGTATCCAGACCTTGAGTGCATATGCATTTGTGCCAAGATTTTCCAAAATGTATTGATAGAACGGTGCTGAATCTGGATGGGAAGAAACCTCGGTGAAAATCTGGGCCTGCTTTCAGTGAGCCATCAGCAGTGAGAACAGCAGGAAGTACTGTACCAGGGATTTATGTTTAGAATCATGTACTGTAAATATAGTTGGCATTAGAAGTGAACAGGTCTGATGGTCAGCTGAACAACAGTTTGGTGAAAAATTACCTAATATGGAAAATTAGAATTGAAATGTAAGTAAATTTTGCCTCTAGTTAAAAGTCATTGAATCCAGTTTATTGACTTAATAGTAAAAGCTCATGGCTTGCCAAAGGGAAAACTACTCGACCCTACTACAGTATATTGGATGCACTCATCAGAACCCAGTCTACAGTATGTATGCAGGAATGAGGATTCAGAAGACAAGTGAATTGTGACTAACCTTTGTATTTTATAGTTTATTTTTCTTTCACCTGTGGGTGTTTTTCAGTGCACTCTATTCCAATAAAATCAGAAAAGATATGCTGTTAAATCTTTAGCTGTTAAAAAGACAAAAAAAATATATACTGTATGCACATGTATTGTAAGGTCAAATTGCCATGGTCAGATACAGGTGAGAATCATCACATTCAATGGGATAAGGTTGTGCCCAGGGTGTCAGTTATGAAAAATTTACCCCATGACCCTGACCAACTTTTCATAAGAAATCATAGACCACATACCCAATATTGGCAGACTTCATGATGGTCTTGACACCAATGCTGGCAAAGATGCACTAGTCATAACAATCCTGCCACATTTTTACACCAACTCTGACTCTTTTGGCCCAACGTTGGCCAAATTTAGCACACCCTTTTTATAGCACCCCTGATGCCTTCTTTCAAGGTTTTTTTTTATTTTTTATATATATATAACAAATATATATATAACAATCCTGACACAGGTAGCTCAATGCTTCCCCAATGTTAACTGTGCACTCTTCTAAAAACTCTGAGAATGTTGGCCTGTTTTCATATCACCTATATAACCTCTTTCATAAGACACCTGTACACCCTCCATCACCCAATGTTGGCAGAAATGCACTTTTTACAACAACCCTGACATTTTTTCCCTAATGCTAGCCCAATGTTTGCCAAATCACTGTTACTGCATACTGTACTTTTAACAATAACCTTGATACTGTTGGCCCGGTTTTGTTACAGCATTGGCACAAATTTAGCAAGGGCACACATTTCTTTACGATTCTGAATTTTAGGATAGGGTGCACTTTAAATTACAACTACTGTATGACACTGTTATCCTAGTGTTGATCCAACAATGGCAAGAATGCAATTTTTAAAAACAACTGACACCTTTGGCCACACATAGGCGATGGCCACAGCACACTAGTTATAACAACTGCAACACTGTTGGTCTAATGTTGGCAAGGCAGCAACTTTTTAATAGCAGTCCTGACGATGTTGGCCCAGCACTGACAAGGGCAACTATTTTATAACAACCCTCACATCACTGGCTCAACTTTGACAAGGGCACATTTTTTATATAGTACCCATAATACAATTGGCCCAATAGTGGCCCAGCATTGGCAATGGTATGCTTGTCAGGATTGACATCGGCATAATTTTTATAATAGCTTCAACACCATTAGCCCAACCTTTTGTACAAAATGTGAAGCTGTAATATATAGTTTAATATAGTGTCCTAGTGCTACATGTGTCTTTGGATGACACACACAATAAACACCAGGATCAGCTAGAGATTACATCTACTGTAGGTGGCCAACATTTAATGGCATCAGCTACTCTAGCTGTTGTATTTAACTAGCACTTCTTTCTTTACTAGAAATAATATTTTCTTACTAGAAATAGTATTTAGTTGAAAAGGATACATTTATCTAGTTCAGTGGAAATTATATTTCTTTTTTTAAGTTACTTCTTTTCAATTAAACTGGACTGTTTTTATATGAATATATATTATATTAATTTTACAAATGTTACTATTCATTTATTTAATAATTTTTATTTACAGTTGACCTCATTTTTTTTTTAATTCTATTTGTTTTTATTGCCATTTTTTAAGTTTTTTTTTTTTTTAACTAAACTCTTTGTGTTGTCCATCATCATCACACTTTTCCTCCATCTGCAAGTCCTCTGAAACCATTCAGTGGAATGCGACCAAACCTTCACACCATGAAACACCACTGTTTCATTTTCCAATAAATTTGGTTTTATTGTTCTGAACAATGCCAGGTGACACACATTTTTCTGTGGAAGACTTTTTGTTGTTGTTGTAGTTGTTGTTGCTTTACTTGTTTTTAGTACACTCTTAAGATGGCATGTTCCAAGCACATGATTATGAATATGGCTGTAACATCAAGGTAGTAGCAAAGAGACTAATGCCTTTAGGTGGGGTGTAGCTTGATGAAGGTGATATTTGAGCGTATGCCTGAATCTATGCATCTTATTGTCATTAATATTCAATATTAATGTGATGTTGACTGACATCTAGTGGAGAAAACAAGAACACAGTGTTTCTTACAGTATTTAGCAGAACATGTCCAGTGGGGGAGTCTGAGCTGTGGTCTAACCACAAACTTCAAACTTAAGTACTGTACTGTATGTGCCCAATGTCAAATTGTTAAAAGCCGAAGTAACCCAATTCTATCCAAATTTGGACCCCAGTAATTTTAAGATGGATACAAACACTGATTAATAATTAAATGGACAACTCAATAATTAAATTAAATAATTAATTTTGTTTATTAAATGAACAAATTAACAGCTCGTGTTGAATAAATAATCAGCATTTTATAGTATATACAGTAGTATTTTATAAGTGAACAATTGTGACACCCGTGTGTTTTTGGCAATTTTTCAGTGACTTGAGATGTATCTGTTTCTTCAGGACTTGGGATAATTCCCCCCTCCCTTTAAAAAATAAATAAATAAATTTAAATCCCCTTCCCAACTGTGTTTGATTTATGGCACTTGCTAATAACCTAGTTACCCAGTGTAAGTCTCTATCCAATGGCGGAAACTTCAAAGCACTTTTGTAAGTCGCTCTGGATAAGATGTAAATGTAAATTTTGGCGGTTGAGTGACTTATGAGTTGCATCATAGTTTTTTTGTTTGTTTGTTTAAGTTGGTATTTTAATATAGAAGAAGCTACAAATATGTCTGTCAACTAGCTAGAGCTTTCAACAATAGATATCCTTAAACCGCAATTTCTGACCAAATGGCTAAAAGATACACTGCCTAGCCACAAAAAAGTCACCAGCTGGATTTAACTAAGCATAGAGGTAAGAGACTTCCAGTGGATGTTCACTCACTCACTCATCATCTATACCGCTTTATCCTGTATTCAGGGTCATGGGGACCAATCACAGGAGGCTTAGGGCACGAGGCAGGGTACACCCTGGACAGGGTGCCAATCCATCGCAGGGCACACACACATACACTTTCTATTGGAAACTGCTTTAATTAATATGTTTCAGCTGGCAAAATGTTATTTAACCCTAACAGATGCACTGATTTAGCTACTCATTTCTTAATCATTCATGTCTGAAGACATTACGACTTATGAACATTCAAGTTAGGAACTTCTTCAGATACGAACAGAAAAAAATTACAGAAGTAGCTCAAGTATTGTACAAATAATAGACACTGCATTGAACCAGATACCAATATTTACAATTATATTATGTAATTGAATATATAAAATGTTAAAAGTGTGTGTGTGTGTGTGTGTGCTGGAGAAATGCGTCAGCCTCACTGGTTTCAATGAATCAGTCTGGGAGCATGATGATAGAAAATGGCTGTCCTCTAAAGCTGTCCAGATGGTGAATAATCCTAATTTCGGAAACGATACAGAGTTCACAGTCTAGCACAGCCCTGAGACAAAATGGCTTCTGTTCAAGCACAGTAAATACCATGTAGTGTTGTCCACCAAGTACTAAAATTGGGTTAGGAACTATAAAACGCACTATAAAAACCTGGAAGTATAGTAGTGAACCATCATCTTCGAAAGAAGAAATGTGGTCGAAAAACATTCTGAATGAGTACAGTATAATGGGAGCTCACTTAAAATACCAGCAAAACCCACAGCTAAAGTAAGAGCATTTCCACACGCACAATGTGAAGAGACCACAAGGGATTGGGCCTTAAGAAAACCACTTATTAATGAGAATAATCTGAAAAAATGCTGAAATTTGCTCAGAAGCATACAGAATGGTTTATGGTCCCTAGCACTGGGTACAAATGTACCCTGTTACAGAGTGATGTGCGCATCAGGGTAAGAAGAGAGTTGAATAAAGTGATGCACTCATCATGCATAATTCCTACCATACAAGCCTGTGGAAGCAGCGTTATGATCTGGGGTCGTTAGTTGGTCAGGTTTGAGTACAGCAACATTATGTGCTCAAGAAATAAGGTCAGCTGACTACCTGAATATACTAAATGACCAGGTTTTTCCTTGATGGTATGATGGTGTCAACATGCACCTGGAGCGTACAGTAAGAGTTTCCTACATGGACTGGCCACCACAGAGTCCAGACCTTAACCTCGTTGAGAATCTTTGGGATGTGTTGGAGAAGGCTTTACGCGGCAGTCCGACTCTCTCGTCATCAATACAAAATCTTGGAGAGAAATTAATGCAACTCTGGATTCAAATAAATGTTGTGACATTGCATAAGCTTATCAAAATGATGCCACGGCCGTAATCAAAGCAAAAGGCAACCAATTAAATATTAGTGTGTGAGACATTTTTCTTTAGAGTGGGCAGTATCATGCAAAGCTGGAGAAAGCCAAGGAAATCTGCTATCTATCTGGACTCATCAGACCACATGACCTTTTTCTGGTGCTCCACAGTCATTTAGCAGTTTTCATACTGTATTACTGTAGATGATAACCTATCAAGAGTGTATATAAAGTCTAGTTTATCATTACATTGAATAATCTGAGTTGGGACTGAACAACAATTACACAAATGTGCATTTTGTACTATTCACTCAGACAAATTTATCAACAGACATTTCTGAGCATTTGTCGATTTAGTGGCGCAAATTATATATTATGAGAGCTGTGTGGTGATTAAAACCTAACGTCTAAACTAATCCAGCAACATAACTGATTAAAGTCATTTCGTACAATAAAATGAGGTTTAATCGCCTCAGTTTATGTATTTTAAAATGAACACTCCTCACAACACTACAGGGACACATTGGAGTGTGACACATTCTGGCTACAACTCCAGCGTGTAATTGTCTGCTGTGGGAAAAGGGGATTTAGATGGTTTACGGTTGATGACTCACTCACTCCTGATCTGGCCTTTTTATAAGAATACCTTTAAGGGATTTGCTGCTCTCTTATTACGTCTAAGAAGTCAGAAGGGACTTATGTTTAAGATGATGTACTGTGGAGGTCTTAGAATGTCGAGACATTGATGATAATGAGGGTAAAAAGTCAGAGTCAGGCTTGGTTGTTTTCTGCCTGGTCTACTCACACGTACGTAGTGTAGGTAGGTACAAATTTATTGACATTACAGAGTGCAGGTATTCAGCAACGAAATGCAGTTTTGCATGTAACAAACACACACATGTTCATCTCAGTAAATTAGAATGTCATCAAAAAGTTGAAAAAATGTTTCACAGGTAAAGTGCAGGTTCATTTGTTTTATTTTTACTTTACATTTTGTATTAATTATTTTTATATAAATATTTTTGGGTTGTGGAACGAATCATCTGAGTTTCCATTATTTCTTATGGGGACATTCACATTGATATACAAGTGTTTGATGTACATGAGATATACAAGCACACTTCCAGAAGGAATTATGCCCGCAATCAAAGGTTTAACTGTATAAATTAATTACACACAAACTGATATCTTATTTTTCTTTTAGTTTGATGATTAAGGCTTACAGCTAATGACTACCCAAAATTCAGTATCACAGAAAATTTCAACATTACTTATTAACCAATAGAAAAATATTAACACTGTTGCACTACTGAAAGGTATGAACTGCATAAATAACTGCAGCAATGCGGCATGGCATGAAAGCGATCAGTCTGTGGCACTGCCGTGGTGTTATGGAAGCCCAGGTTGCTTTGATAGCGACCTTCATCTCTTCTGCATTGTTGGTTCTGGTGTCTCGCATCTTCCTCTTCATAATACCGTATGGATTCTCTATGGGGTTTAGGTTGAGCAAGTTTACTGGCCAATCAAGCACAGGGATACCATGGTCCTTAAACCAGGTACAGTATTAGTACTTTTGGCAGTGTGAGCAGGTGCCAAGTCCTGCTAGAAAATGAAATCAGCATCTCCATAAAGCTGGTCAGCAGAGGGAAGCATGGAATCCTCTGAAACGTCCTGGTAGTCAGCGCTGACCTTGGACCTGATAAAACACAGTGGACCAACACCAGCAGATGGCATGGCTCTCCAAACCACCACTGACTGTGCAAACATTACACTGGACTTCAAGCAACTTGGATTGTGTGCTTCTACTTTCTTCCTCCAGACTCTGGGACCTTGATTCCCAAATGAAATGCAAAATTGACTTTCATCCTTAAAAGAGCACTTTGGCCCACTGAGCAGCAGCCCAGTCCATTTTGTCCTTACAGTATACACACACACACACACACACACACACACACAGTAAATGAAGTATCTACAGAATAGGTAATGCCAAACTTATACAATAAAAAGAGCATACAGTCATGAGATGTATTATAGGAGGTAAGAGATATAAGTGATTTGAATAGTGTAGAGTTTAGCAGTGTGATGTTTGAGGAAAAGGCGCTGGACCTGAGCCTGCTGGATGTGGTGGGAATGTTCCTGTTGGATGCAAGGAGGTCAGAAAGCGACTTGAGTGGGAGAGGTCTCTGATGACACTTTGCTCTGATGACATTTAGACAAATACAAGTACATGCCAACTGACATTCATTAAATGTCTCTACAAATTTCTTTAGAGTTCTACTGTAGTTGCTAAAAGATTTTGGTGTAAAGCTGGGAAGAAAATGCTGGGAAAAAAGCCCAGATTTATATCTGCACATCTACTGTCACTTTAACCTGACATCACTTATACTATATTGCTAATAAAGCAAGTGTGTGCAGCTTTTCCCAAGCAGATCAATCAGTTTGTTTGTTCAGTACGGTTGCATTACCGTGATTTAGGACAAGGCACCCGCACCTCTTTATTTAATTGAGAGCAAGAGGGTGGTCCATTTCTACAGATGGATGGGGTAAAGATGGGCGTACAAGTTGTACAAAGCAAAATATGGGCGATACGGTCAATAGCTTTCTGCTTCTAAAACACAAGCACTTATAAAGACATTGGATCAATTGCCCTAAGTCCGAGATTATTGTATTTTGTGGCCAACAAGAAACCACACTTCAGCTTGCCATATTGGTTTTGTTATAACTGTTTTTTTGTTTGTTTGTTTGTTTTTTTGACTGAACCCTTTGTTACATTTTTTATCTTAATTTTAAAAGTTACAGTGGAACATACAATATAACATCCTTATAAAAATAAGAAAGCTACTTCTTTATGCAGATTTACACTGCATCGTTCATTTCTATTGTCTACTCTCATTCATATCCCAGTGTGTCACCAGCTTTAGTTCAGATCCACATTTCTGTCTCTTTTTACAGCACTGACTTTTCACCATCTACTGCATACAACCGAGAGCAAATTACAATGGCACGATTTTTTTTTTCTCTCTTTCATTACCTTGATTACCAAGTCAAATTACTGCTGCTGCACATGGCTAATGGACCACATGAGACTGAGCTCAGCAGTGCTGTTGCTCGGGGAGAAGTATTCAGAAGAGGAGGTTCGGCCGAGGAAGAGGGATAGATGCCAGGTTTTCATAAATGGGTCTGCTGCATTGAAAAAAAAAAAAAAAGAATGGCTCATTTTACGGCCTGCTGATTCACAACTCTTTCACTGTCACATTTGTTTCTATTTGGCAATCCCCCACCACGGGACAAGCAACCCCGCTTCTTGTTCATGCTGCAAAATAGGAGGATGCTCTGGACTGATGCTTCTGTGTAAAATTGTTGACAAATACATGAGAATTTGGGTAGATCTTCCTACCATTTAAACAGCAGCTTCAGAAATCTGACGACTTAAACAACTGTGTCATTAAACATTATTTTCTTTTCAGTTATTTTCTGCGTGTAGCGCTCCTGCTCCTTTAAAGTTTTTACAACCAAAGGGAGAAGTAAATCTCTCTATCTCGCTCTTTCTCCATACAGACAGTCTGAATATAATTGGGTATAATGCATAGCTCATCTATAATTAAGCTTGCCCTTGGTAGCTTATAAAGCAACATTAAAAAGTAACCAATGGGAAAACTAAGTGAAAGTAAATGCTGCCCTGCAAATTAAAACAGGACCATGATAATCCCTTGTTAGGCTACGTTCATATTACTAGCCTCAAATCTGAGTGTTTTTTTAGGGCTGAATAAGCACACAAATCTGATATTTGTGGTCATGCAAGTTTAGTAAGAATTTTTGCCTTCACACACAAGTGGACGCACAAATATGTATTTTTTTATTTTTTTGGGGGGATTGGGTGCTTTTTGCTGACTTTATCCCTAATTTAGTCAAAAGCAATTCCCACCCATCATTTGGGCACTCTTTCATCAAGGCTACTACTACCAGTCAGGGAAGGCCAAAGACTACCACGTGTTTCCTGCGAGGCACACTCACTGGGGTGACACACATGATTGGCTTAGAGCCGTGATTGATGTGATAGCACAGGGTAACTCCCTTCCCTCCCCTCCCCTCTGAGAGAGCTCGGCCAATCAGCTCTCTCTAGGCCCCCGGCTGCGGGAGCTACAGCGTCACCCTGGAATCGAATTCGCAATCTCAAGATGATTGGACGAGCACTTTACTGCTGCACCACTCGGGAAAATCTGACATATTTTGTCCCAGGTGGCGCAAGCAAAGGTATATTGATGTGCGCATACGTGCTGATTCAGAGGACACACACGCCCATGTTAAAGTCATATAAAAGTCACGTGAGGGTCAATCGTCATGATGTGAAAATCCGATCTGACCAAATATTGGAACTGAACAGTGTGGCTTGTAATGTGAACCTAGCCTTGGTAGTGCCTGTTCATGAGAGATGACCAATCTCTCTAAAAACCTATTAATGAGCAAATTAACAGAATAGCTTGAATGTCTCGTTCAAGTACTGTACAGTCCAGTTTAGTGTAATCTGATTGTAAAGTGGAAGGGAACACAATTCTGGCTACACCAACATTATAGTGTGACTCATGTCTCAGACAGAGCACTGTATCAGTAATACAAAGTATATTTAAATAAAACAAGCACAATGTACTTTGCCTGGCCACAAAAATTCACGCATTAAGATTTTGATTCAACCACTTTTGCTTTGATTATGGGTCACAATATGCTGGCCAGTTCGTGTGTGAAAAGGATTCTTCATGCTCCCAAAAATCCTCTTTCATAGTTTGAGTCCTAGAATATGCCTGTGCCATCAGGGAAGAAAAACTCAGTAGATGTGATAACCTGGTCATTCAGTACATTCAGGTCATCAGCTGACTTCATTTTATTGAAGATAACACTGCAGAGCCTAGACCTGAGCAACTGAAGCAACCCCAGACCATAACACTGCCAACAGTGGCTTGTACAGGGGGCACTATGCATGATGGGTGCATATGCGTGAAGGGTATGCTTCCCTTCTTACCATGATGCATCCATCACTCTGAATTAGGGACCGTCTGAACGTGATTTCTCCTGTCAATCTTTTTTGATGCGACTTCAGCAAGTGCTTTAATTGAGCTCGGATTACAATCATTCATGGCTTTTTCTGATCCAATTTCTTATGCAAAGTTGATGGCTCAATACTATCCCTCTATATTTTAATAATGTGTTGGGCAATAAATTCCAGTCATTTCAGCAATCTCCTTAGTTGTTTCCTTTGCCTTTGGAGGCTATTCTAAACAGTGATTTTTTTTTTTTTTAGGGTAGCCATACAGTGTATATTAAATCTCTAAAATATAAGATTTCTGATGCTGATGTTTTTGATATCTGCATTTGCCATTAAACACTGTTAATTTTATATTGCTTAACTGGAATTTATCCAGTAATGCCTGGGTCACACTCTAAGATTTAATCCTATATCATTTGGTCATTAACAAACTACTATATGTTTCACTTCATCAGATGTTACAATCAGCTGTACTACTTTAATTTATTGGTTTGACTCTTGAACCATCACCTTCAGTTAACCATCACACAACCAAACAAATGTGGTGCATGATGTCAGAATTTGACCTGAAATATTATAAACATTTTGCTTAACAGTTCAATGTAGAGACAATGTTCATTCAGTTTTTATTTGTATAGTGCGTTTAACAGTGGTCATTGTCAAATTATGGAAATATTTACAAAATGTGTGAGAAAATATGTATGAATTAAAATGTAATGTGTTATTTATTTAATTTGTTTAGTTTAGGACTGATCACCTGATAATGCAATAGGCAGTTCATGAAGAAGCCAAACAATCTACTGTATAAAAAATCTTGACTGGTTCAAAGTTTGTGTCAGATGTCATGTTCAATATCAGGCTGATGCTAAAATTTTTACTGCAATTAAAAGACACCTAAAACAAAAGGCTACTAAAAGAAAGCAAGGGGAAAAAAACAGATTGGCTCCGCTGTGCATATCCAAAGCAGTGAAGTACAGTACACTCTGAAAAGAATATACTTTGTGGCTTTAGAAAACACAAGATTAGAAAGATTCAGTCCGTTAGCACTGTGGTCTTTTCAATCATTTCTCCATCTTACACTTCCTCCCTAGTGCTAGTAAGAAGCATGGCTCCCATGGTGCTCAGTTTTAAGCTACATTCGAATTCTAGTGTGGGAAGATTTATTTTTGTTCAACTTAGCCTGTCATTTAAACTGTCTTTCTGCTGCCTCTCTCTCTCTCAGGATAAGTAAGTGAAATAGGACGTAATGGCTACGAGCACAACAAACAAGTAAACGGTAGCATCTGGGACTTCTGACGTAAGTTTAATCTCCTTTGAAAAAAGGCTTGCACGAAATGTACAAAACAAAACCATTAAATGCCCGTCAGTCTAGACAGAGACTAACAAATAAATCCTGGGCATGATGATTTCTTTTTAACACCAGTTTAACACTACAGATAATATTATATTGGAGAATAAATAATATGCAACATTGATTTTATCAATCTAATTGAAGAAGGAAACAAAAAACAATATACCAGGAACATCTGATGAACAAAGCTATTATCATGTTCCCCAATGCAGGGCATGGAAGTCATCCATCAGTATCAAGCAATGGGCGAAACAGACACTTGCATTATGTAGGGGACCCACACTGTATCACTTCCTAAATGATAAATTGTTTTGTTTTACTTCACGGGCATGATGATTTCCTTTCTGCTATAAGCCTAGCTACTAGCAGTTTGCAGTAGTAATTTGGCTTCTGCAGAGTATGTGGTGTGACGTCATGGGGCAGCGGCAGGATTGTGACCAGGCGGGCTGTAGCAGTGCAGTCATTCTGGTGCATTTTATTGGACTGATCTTTATTTGTTATAGAGAACCATGGGGATTATAACGCTGAATATACAAAAGTTTGGTTCTGACTGAGTAATATGATTGTGTCAGGGGCGTTTATACGAAGTCAGGCAGGATGATAGGACCCAAGAGCAGACGTCACTAGATTCTTAAGAGAAAC
>JAQQZT010000006.1:6584028-6595157 GCA_030068275.1 Clarias platycephalus
GAAGCAGAGAGGGGGTGCTTCAGAGAGGGGGTAAACACAGTAAAGGCGAGAGAGAGAGAGAGAGAGAGGTTGTGAACCGGCACGGTGTCAAATTACGGCACGCACACACATAATGCACACACTCCACAGCACAAGAGAGAGAAATACACACACACACACACACACACATAACGCACACACAGTAAAGGCGATAGAGAGAGAGAGAGAGTGTGACCCGGCACGATGTCAAATTACGCGCACACACAAACTCACACAGGCTGAAACAGAGAGGCTGAGGGAGAAAATAAATTTTTAACCTCTAATGAGATTTTCTTTTGCTTTACACGCACGCACACACGTGTGTTATAAGAAACAGTACACGCGCGCTGTACACACGAACTTACAAACACAAAATAAAAGATCTTTTACACACACGTGATCACACTGTTATAGTAAACAGTACACGGGTGCACGGATATTGATTATACCAGTGAGAGACGAGCACTAAGGCCCAGCAGGGGAGATGATTACCCGCAATTCCGCAGCACAAGAGAGAGAAAACCCGTTGGCTCAGTTGTGATCACGTGACGCTCGGCGTCAAAACAAGAAGCGCATGCGTGATACATGATACACGGTACTTGTAAACCAAGACTTGCTCGTTTTTTAAGTCAAAATTTATTTAAAATATTTGCTCGTCTTGCGGAACACTCGCAAACCGCGTTACTCGCAATCCGAGGTTTTACTGTATTACTCAACATAGTCTTAAACACAAGTGATGCATTTGAGCCATCGTTGAACCCAAATCTTGAAACCAATTTGAAAATCCCTTTGGTTGGAGTAGATGGTCTCCTACTGTGTCTTCAGTGCTGGTTTCCCCTTCTTTAAAAACTTCATCTATTTGTGCATATTGGACTCTTGTTCGGAAGGTCCCAGGTTCAAATCCCACAACCACCAAGTTGTTCCTGTTGGGCCCTTGAGAAAGGCCCTTAACCCTCCACTGCTCAGATGTATTATGAGATAAAAATGTAAGCCGCTCTGGACAAATCCCTAAATGTAAATATAGATGTAGAGTTACTATCTGCAGTTTGAATTACCTATGTCAGTTGTTGTTATTTTTGCATGACTTTCACTACAGCCCTCGTTTATATCATAATAATTTTTATTTATATCTAGGGTTCATTTAACATCGCCAGTCAGACTAATACAATGGTTGAATTTAATTTTAAAGCACATTTACCACAACAAATTTACCACACTGTACAATCTTAAAATAGCTGCATACATAGAAACAGACTATAAAAACATACAATAAAAGAAATAAAATTCAAATCCCAATAAAACAATAAACAAGCATAAAATGCCCTCCCTTGTTGTATAGAACAAGCAACTAAAACATTAAAACAATAAATAAGTAATGCATAAAAACAGGTAGAAGAATACCTCGTCACACTGTATTAAATGCCGAAGAGTATAAAAAGGTCTCGAGGTGAGATTTAAAGATGGGAAGATTACGGGCCTGCCTGATGAACAGAGGCAGCTCATTCCAGAGTTTAGGAGTTGCTACCAAAATGGCGCGATCTCTTAGATTTAGGAACTGTAAGTAAAAGCTGATCACCAGACCTGAGGGACCATGCTGTACTATAAAGGCTTTAAAGGGTCAGAAATATATGGCAGTGCTAGATTATTCGGGGCTTTGTAGGCAATTAGCAGGACTTTAGACTTGACCCTGTACTGCATAGGGAGCCAGTGTAAGGACGCCAAGACAGGGGTAACATATTCCTGTTAAAAATTCGCAGCAGCATTCTGGACCAACTGCAACCGTGCAAGCAAGGCCTGCCCAACATCAACACAGAGGGCACAATAATCAAGCTGACATTTTTCAAGATCCTTTAGGAGGTAGGAATGAAAAGGAAATCTACATGGACACCAGAAGAACAAGCAAAACTTCACACAGACAGTACTCCAATCTCAGGACAACATCTATCTGTGAGGCAACAATGTCTTCTACATCATCATACCACCCACAGTGCTGTTTATGTATTAAATCATGAAAAAAAATATTCTACATCTAGTGAACACATTACAATTTCAATTTTAGTATATTTTGACTTGTATGTAGTATATTTTAGCATATTTTGACTTATGTGAATTATGTGTAACTTATGTGCACAAGTAAGTGGTATTACATTACAATACGGTTCAAAAACTTGGACGATAGATGACTATTCAGGAAGTATTACCAGATAACTTCTTCAAAAGACATGCTGGATCAAGTACTATTTTAGAAACTGACTAAAAAAATAGTGAAAAATAGTAAAATCCAGATTATCTGTGATTGATAATCTGTGATGAGTGATTGAGATGATAACTGAGACTATTCGAGCAACAATATATTAACAAACACACTCATTTCCTATTGGAGGTGATATATGAGAGATTTTTAGTGTACATATTGGGATAAATTTACATTAAAGCCTACATATTTTACTCCTTTAGTCCTGTTAATTTTCCAGCTGAATACATTTTAGATTATGTATTTTGTCACCCTTCTTTTCTTTTTCACCCCTTTGACAAACATGCTGTTTCAGTGTCTGCAACTTGTAATAAACTGAAACCCTAAATGTCCCTTTGCAGAAATGCGTTTTTTATTCTAGCCAATCAGGACCAGGAAATGCCAAGCTTTTTATCCACTCATTTTTTTTAACACACATTTTTTTTAACAACCATCTATTACGTGTTTCCTGTATGTATGTAGTTTTTAATTCCTCCTCATTGTATAGCAATATAAAAATTAAAAACGTAGCAAAAGGGATTTACCATCATATCATTCATGTTTTAAATTCTATAACCATTAAACAGGTAAAAATTGAGGATACTGTTGCAAGGTAACACTTTTATACCCAAACAAAATGGATCTGTTGCTACTAAAAACCCGATAAAAATAGCTTTAAACATGTTTATACAGTTTCTCTGGTACTGTACATTCAAGCTATTTATCACAATCAATACCCAAAAATGTATACTGCTTTGGCAATGCAAGCTACAGGAAACTTACCTAGCTTCAACAAACATAAACATGCTAACTTTTCATAAATTGAACTATAGCAACACCTACAGCTTACAACTTTTGAAGCTCACTGGCAATGTTTTCACTGTACTGTAAATGAACAATAACCACTGTTGTTTTCACTTTGGCAGATGATGTGAGCTAAAAGAGAGTTTGGTTCCAGCCAACAACACAGAATGCGTTGGGCTTAGCCATGCAGGATCTCTCTAAAGCTCTTGTTCAACACTGTCTGTTGTAGGTGAATAAAATGGTGACTCCTGGGCAGAGCTCAGGCACAAGTCAGAGGAAGGGCTTAAAAAATTATTAGCATTTTTCCTGACATATTTCTGAAGAAAACGTGGTTATGTGGATTTCTCATCTTTTTAGCATGTACACACACTGTAGAGACTCATGTGTCTATGAAAAATGATCAAACGTTAATTTTCATAAAAGAATATGAAAGAAATAATTAACGAATTGTGAACTAGGTGTGTTTTACTAAGTAACATTTTAGTTTTATTTTTTTGTATGCCAAGTCCAAAACGATAACCTAAAATGTAATGTTTTCCTTACAGAATTCTTTAGTACTGTTTCTATACTGTGTTCAAGTGATAAAATTCCTCATGAATGAAGGTTTGAATGAAAAACCGATTGACATTTACAGAAGACTTCAAGCACAGTACAGTAATGAGGCTCTTAGTTGCAGAAAAAATGAGGCAAACCTTTTAAAGAAGGCCGTACCTCCGTGAATGAGGATCCCAGCCGAGGTGACTCAGTGCCCACTGCAGTCATTCCCGTGAATATTCAGAGAGTGAATTACCCTTCATCCTTGAAAATCAATGAATAACTTGTTGCCAACTTGCAAACTTCTGTCTATAGAGAAATAAAGGAAGTTTTTCCTCTAATAACTGTGTTTGCCTTAGTTTGACTTCAATGCCCTGGCCCGTTGATTAATACTCAGTACGATTAAAAAATAAAAAGATTTTCATGTGTCTTCCTGACATTTCATATAATCAGAACAGCAACTTCGCAACTCACTTGCATGTATGATAAAATGTTTTACAAGATAAGTATTTCTGTTTCATGCTAAAAAAAAATAATAATATCATGTTAGTTATTTTGATCTGATCTCCTGAAGAACAAATGTCATTAAATATAAAAGTGTCTGGTGTCCCAAAGATGTAAATAAAATAAAAAAGACCCACCACTATGTAAGATATATGAAGACACCAAAATGCTGAAATTGCATATGTCAGCCTATATGTTTCTTTTGGCTCTGACAAGTGAGAGCACTATTATTGTGAAGAATGTGAGTGCTGAAATCAGTCACCTTCAGCTCGTAGGCAGGCTTTTGACAGCAATCAGTAAACTAACAGGCCACACTGAACCCGTCAACACACCTAATACATTATTCTTGCCTGCGTCTTACTGGCTGTGGAGCAGAGAATTATGAGGCTGACAAGAGTCACAGCACAATGGAACTACAGGTAACACTGGTTGTTTATGCCCTGAGACTACAGTATCTAACTCATTGCCAAATCAATGGACATAACATTTTGTACTCAAGAATTCACAGTTAAAGCTCAGCTATATGTTGTACCTCTGAGCATAGGAAATAAAATGTGGGGAATAATAAATGTTTGAAATGGCCTAGTGATCTGTACAGATCTAATGAGTGCTTATGAGTATGAATAAAAAAATAAAATAAAAAAAACACCTTTCATGCCAATATTAGTTTAATTTTACAGTCTATCTATCCATCTTCAACTGCTTATCCGAAGTTGGGTTGTGGGGGTAGCAGTTCCAGCAGGGGATCCCAAACTTCCCTTTCCCCAGCTAACCTCTGCTGGACGTGCCAAGAATACCTCACTAGGGAGGCGTCCTGGTGACATCCTTACTAGATGCCTGAACCACCTCAACTGACTCTTTCATTTTACAGTTACAAGTAGCTATTTATAATAGCAAATATAGTTTGCAGTAGCCAGACATAACAAAATTTAATACATCTGCAGTAATAGATTGGCGCAATAGGTTTTGGTGAGGCAAAATGACATTTTGAACATAGTTTTTAAATTAAGTCAAGTCAAAGCAGTCTTACAACAATAAAAAAATGGAAAACGATTTTTTAACACGAGGTAATCATGTGAGGTAATTATAAATCATAATTATCAAACTGGTGGCGAGGAAAAGATCCCTGAGACAGCAATAGGAGGAAACCATGAGAGGAACCAGACTCAACAGTAAACACAGGTCTGCTTGTGATGAGATCTCCAACCAGAAGTGGGACACCAAGGCGAGTCAGACAGGTCCAGGGGGGCAGATGAAATGTGGATCACGAGCAGTTTAGGAGCCCAATGTGTAGCTTGCCAGAGAGAGAGAGAGAGAGAGAGAGAGAGAACTAAGGTATGGTCACAGTCACATAATGTATAAGGCGAATGTATATTTAGTGCAGAATGCAAGCAGGTACTCAGGCAGGTCTAACTATGACAGCATAACTAAAAGGGAGAGCCAAAGGAAAACAGACATGAGGGCTCTCTGGAATGTAAAGCCAGTCACTTCACCGTCAACAAACCTGAGTGATCAAAGAGAGTGGGGAAGACAGCATCCAAACATACCAGTTTACTCTATGTCCAATACTCCATCTAATACCAATGTCCCCCAGATCTGCTCCTTTAACAAATACACAATTATTCACAAAATGCTTGGTTAAATAAATAGGTTTGCAGTCTACACTTAAACACTAACAATCCTAAAAATTAATTGGAAGTCTATTCCATAATCTGGGAATTTTTCGAAGCATGGGAATAACATGAAAACTCTGTGCACACAGACTAGACGCGAGAATTAAACCTGGGACTTGGAGGTGCAAGGCGACAGTACTAAGCACTAAGCCACCATAGCCATACAGTAAGTGACTTTTATGTCGCTGTGTGCGAGATGAACACTAGATTTCAATGCCAACTAAATCCTAAGAACTCCTAAAAGTAGTCAATTTCCGGCACTTGAAAAAGGGGGCATGGCTCTACTCTTTTTTTTGCTTTAGTGGTTCAAGCTTCAGCTCCACCAGGCTACCATGGTGGGCCCTTGAGCAAGGCCCTTAATCCCGTTTGCTCCAGGGGTGCCATAGTAATGAACATGAGACAAATAAAGGTTTAGCCTTTGCAGGGTCACAGTGGTGCACAAGTCTTTCTAATTGCTGATATTTATTGTCATTCCCAATGTTGTACAATAGAAATGTCTGTCATTATGCTATGTTTGTGGAACTCTATTAGGTTTCATTATGATGATTTGGGGCAAAACAAGATCTTGGAAGTCACAGAATGCTTTTTAAACAACCTCAGGCTGCTAGTGGCATGTCCTTAGCTTTAACCTCCATCTCCCACAACAAATCATAATCTATGAATATTGCCATTAACACCCAAACATATTGTTCAGTGTTACATTCTTATCCAGATTACTGATCACACAACTGGACTCAAGTCACCTAACAATAGACTTTTCTTGACCAAGTTCAAGCCAAGTTTTTCATTTGTTTGCTGTTTACCAGTTTAAATAAAAGTATTACCTTTTCCGCCTTACAACTAGCACTTCTTATTTGTAATACAAAACAAGAATGAACAGGATACAGAAGTATACATATATACTGTAGTATAAATAAAAAGTTAAACATATAATTATAAATATACAGATGGTACTCAAGCGGAATAATGGTTTTACCGCTGCGCCTAATGGCGACAGGATTTGGGTTTGTGCGTTTGCTGGCTTTTACCGCTGAATGGCGCAATATAACTATAGACAGACACCTCAGGCATCAGTTCATTCTCTCAGGAATTAATGAGTCGCAGCTCCTTTAGAGCTGCATGTAGTAGCGGATAAAAGCAAGTGAAATATTGTAATTAAACAAATTCATAATCACAGTACTAAAATTATAGTACAAATATAGAATTTAAATTAAATATAGGACTATATAAAATATAAAAATCTGTGACCATTCGAAAAAGTTGTTGTCAGATTAATGTGCAAAAACTATACAGTATAAGAATACTATATAAGCTACATAGCCTTTAAGTGCACTCACAATGACGACAAAACGTTATGACTTTGTAAAATAATGAAAGCAAACAGGGTGCGCTGTTCTTTATTCGTTTCAGTGAACTTGAGTGCGTCAGAAAATTAACCGAAACGCTGTGTATACTCGCCTCACAGATGTGAAAAATATATACTTATAGAAAGCGAAATGTCTGCTTTTATATAAACTAAAGGAAAACTATTTTAGATTATGTAAGTTGTATGAAACTACAGAAATATATATTACATTCTCTCTCTCTCTTTAACTCAAAAGCTTCTGTCACCTGAGGATCACTCGCTGCTCCTGAAAATGCCACCACATGCATAGCTTAAAGATTAATGCATAGCTTAAAGATCCTGATTGCTGTGGATAGTACCACATGGATACTCTGAATATGGCTATGGATCTCATTTGCACTGCCTAAACATTGCTCCTAATGAAAACATTTTATGCCCAAGTCTCATTAATAATTCAGACACTGTTTTCATTTGAATACTACTGGCATAAAAAAAGAAGAAAAGAAAATTCAACCTCTAATGAATAAAAAATGACTCATACTTGAGATCCTGTCACACATACAATTACGGAAAAGTAATGACACACCATCCAGTAGAGGATGGGTTCTCTTTTATATCTCTGGGGACATTGCTACTACCACACTCAAAAGCCAGGCGTTTCTAATGAGATATACAAGATTAGCTAATTATAAGCCATCTGTAAGGTATCCTCTGTAAAAATTGAATTTTGTGTGAAAAGCAGCTTGGTGTGAAGAAATCAACTGTGGGAGCAATTATTAGAAAATGGAAGACATACAAGACCACTGATAATCTCCCTCGCTCTGGGGCTCCACGCAAGATCTCACCTCGTGGGGTCAAAATGATCACAAGAACTGTGAGCAAAAATCTCAGAACCACACCTAGTGAATGACCTGCAGAGAGCTGAGACCAAAGTAACAAAGGCTACCATCAGTAACACACTGCGCCGTCAGGGACTCAAATCCTGCAATGCCATGAAGGTTGCATGTTCTCCCCATGCTTGGTGGGTTTCCTCCCACAGCCCAAAAACATGCAGATTAGGCTAATTGGCATAGTGTGTGAATGAGTGTGTACAGTATGTGTGTGTACCCTGCGATGGATTGGCACCCTGTCCAGGGTGTACCCCACCTCGTGCCCTAAGCCTCCTAAAGGGGTGGTAAGAGTAATACATTTTGTACTCAATTAAAAGTACTGTTACTTTAGTGAAATTTTACTGAAGTACAAGTAAAGTTACCATTATAAAAATCTACTCAAGTAAAAAATAGCTCATTAAAAATTAACTCAGAGTAAAAGTTACAGAGTTACTTTTTTTTTTTTTAACAGCGGTGGTAGGAGAGGGGATTCTAGTGTAGTTCAAAAAAGACAAGCGGATATAAATCTTAAACTAGTTGTTTTTAATTTTGACCTTTTAATTTAATTTAATTTACATTTTTATTCAATTTAAATTTTCATTCATTTATTTTTTACTTAGTAGCGAATATGATTTAAAATGTAGCAAAGTACAATACTTAAAAAAAAAACCTACTTAAAAGTAAAGTCAAAGTAAAATTACTTTTATTAAGTAATAGTTATTTTAAAAACTACTTCAAATTACTTCAACTACTCAATTACAGTAACGTGAGTAAATGTAATTCGTTACTTTCCACCTCTGGCCTCCTGGGATAGGCTCCAGGCCCCCCGCGACCCTGAATACAGGATAAAGAGTATTGAGTGAGTATTAGGTGCCAACTGATGAATGAATAACATGGGAATTAATAAGAATGATCCAAGTAACAGATCAGTTCTGTAATAAATAAATAAATAAATATTTCTATAAAAGGGCAGGAAAGTGGGATATATGCTGTGACCACACACCTCTAGAGTAGGGGTTTGATTTCCACCTCAGGTTTGTGTGCATAGTGTTTGCATGTTCATCCCATGCATGGTGGGTTTCTTCAAGGTACAATGGAACTTCAGTTCACCAAAATAATTCGTTCGTAAGTTCTGGTTGCAACCCGATTTGGTTGTAGACCGATTCAGTTTTTTTTCCATAATACATGTAAATAGAATTGATCCGTTCTCGGTCACTATGAACTATATTTAACTTTTTTTTTTTTTAATATATAAAAAAAATATATAGCACAAAATATAAACAGCCTTAATTATGCAAAAATAATACTGGACTAAATATACATATAAACTGTACAGGAGAGAGTGCACACTTCATTTCACATGCACCTGTATTGTTAACACACGTTTCTTAGAGAGACTCTCTGATGTGGAGGAATGGAGAAGAGGAAAGCGGGTGGAAGGTTAGTGTTTGGAAGAAGAGTCCCCTTCTGTAATAACACTGGGTAATTCCCCTTCAGGGGTTTTCTTGACCTCTGGTTCGTTTATGGCAGCCGTTTTCACAAAAAATCTATTTAGAGAGATTTGTTTTTCTGCGCTGCACACTGCAAAAAAAAAAAACCAATGCATTATTGTTTATATGGTGTAGCACTCTGTTCAGTTTTGTTCGGACAGTTTTGTTCAGATGATATTTCTCGGCAAAGGCTTGGATGTCACTCCACTTTGCACAAAATCTTTTATCATGTGTGTGATCCACGACCTTGGACTGAGCAAATCTGATGCTGGGTGACGCACTCATGACTTTGTTCAGCTGATAGTGGAAGCTTGGGATGGTGATTTCTGGTCAAGGACAAGTTCATGAACAGAGAGGAATTTTAGGTTAATTTTTTTTTGGTATGTAAACCGATTTGTTCATACTCGGAGGCGTTTGTGAATCAAGGTTCCACTGTACTTTGGTTTCCTTCCAGCCCAAAGTCATGCAAAGTAGGTTAATTGGTGTTTCCAAATTGTCCAGTGTGTGTGTGTGTGCACGCACCCTGCGAGGATTGGTACTTTGTCCAGGGTATATCTCACCTTGTGCCTAAGTCTCCACACCCCCGCAACCCTACACACAGGATAACCAGTATAGAAGACAAATGACTTAATGAATGAATATTTTTACAAAAATAGGGTTCATGGCAGACACTAATCCAAGAACCAGCATTCATGAGAAGTTTACCCTAACAGCACACATTCATGTGGTCGATGTCCACCGTCGATGTCCACTATGCATCTGCAAGATGTAACTTGGGAAGCGTTTGCTAATTAGCAATGTCACCAACAAGACTGCATGTAATTGAAAATGCCTACCAGACAATGTTTGGATGATTAATCAAAGCTGTTGTGCCGGGCCGCTTTGCAGATAGACTTTGTTAACCACGACCTCTATTCCTCCCACAGCCATCCCAGGACATTTCAAACTGCAATTATTTTACTATCCAATGTAAAAAGCAATACTGACATCTAAAAATTCCTTCCTAATTTTGTATGTGTACAATGAGTAGACATGATTCAAGTTAAGTAACTTTAATGATGAAATGGATGCCATAAAAAAAAAAAAGAACAGCAGCACAAGCAGGAACACAGAAACAGTAACAATAAAAGGGTCAACAATGGCAACCCATCAGTGGTGGGGCTCAAACCCCCACCGTCCAATTTAGCAAAACAGACCTGACCCGCTAATGCCTCGGCTGTTTAACAGATGTTAAATATAAACTCCCATGACTCGTGCTATTTATGACATTAAACTCTTGCTCTGATTGAGTGGACCCCTAGTTGCAGAAAGTAGTGGGCGACCAGAAGCTGACCTACCTGAGACAATTGGTGAGTTGGGAAAATAGAGCACCACACCAATGTATCTACCGATGCTTGTCAGATGTTATAAAAAGGAGTTGATATGTAACTCTGAGGCCGACATTGGTGAGACATATGCGTATTGTCACAAAATGTCCTTGTCATCAGGTATGTATCTCAAAAAGTAGAACATGTGGCTTTGATTCACAAGAAGAAACCATGGTTTCAGATTCTGATATAATATAGGGGAACAAGTTCAAGTAACTATACTCAGCAAAAAAAAGAAACGTCCTCTGACTTTCAACTGTTTTTACTTTCAGTAAACTTAATGTGTAAATAT
>JAQQZT010000006.1:6667623-6689873 GCA_030068275.1 Clarias platycephalus
ACAATATATCTCTATATTTTTAAGTGCAATATATAATCCTATGGTGCAATACATTTATAACTCTATAAGCCCAATGTGCAAAGTGTAAAATATAGTTTCTGTAAATGTGCAATACATTATGTATAGCTTACGTCTTATTCCTTGCATAATATAACTCTGACTGCTCTTATTTATATTCATGTATATACACATCCTCATATTTACCACCCTGTTATTTATGTGGCTTAAACGGGACCTGGGTACTAAGTTCGTACCATAACATGGAAGTGTGCTGGTATAACAATAAAGAATCCTTGAAATGGAGGTAAAATTCATGTCCAAAAATTCACGGCAGAGTGTATTTTTCACTGTAATATAGCGGCACTCACGATTGAGTCCATTATTGGTAACAGCAAAACTAAAAATCTCATGAAGTTCCTACGGTAAAACACGACATCCAATTTGTGTTTAACAATTACACCCTTGAGTCTGTGACCCAAGTAGAAATGTGGATTTCCAGAAAAAAAAGAAAGCAAATTTTAAGTTAAGATAATTACTATAAAATGTAAATTAGAAAGAAATAAAACAGCCAAAAGGGGAAAAAAGGAAATATAGGTTAATTGTGAGGAGGCTGCCTTTGAGATGTGGATGTGTAAAGCATGTTCTATGCAGAGAAAGAAAACATCAAATCCAGATCAACATATGTTAAGACAGATACTGATCTTGATGGCTGCACATCCCTGATCCACCATAACATTAAAACCATTAGTAAAGGCAATAACATTGATTACCTTATCACACTGGCAAAGATATTTCAGCCAGCAAGTGAACAGTCGATTCTTAAAGTATTCTGAAGTATTGGAAGCGGAATAAATGGGCGAGCGTATGGATCTGAACAACTTCCAAACAATGCTAAATTGTGATGGCATCCTCAAAACCACAGGTCGAGGCGAGGGCATTCCTGGTAGGCAGTAGTTGGTACCTAATATCATTGCCCCAAGGAAGCAGAGACTGGTGAAGCAGAGACAGGATCATAAGCACTCAGGGATCGATGAGGCATGTGGGGAGCAAAGATTTACATGAAGAGCTACTGTACCGAAATTGTTAAAAAGTAAATTTTTCCTATGACAGACAGAAGTGCAAAACAGTGTTTGCTGTTTATGGAGCCGTGTCGTCTCAGAGAGGTCAGAGCGCCCATACTGTTCCCTGTCCTCCTCCGAGACCCTCAACAATGATCATGTGATCAGTGGAAGAAGATGGCCTGATGTTAAGAAGCACATTTGATTTTATATCATGTGGACAGCCTGGCACAAGAGAGTCATTTACCTGGAGATGGATAAAAGGTACCAAGTCAAGAAAGGCAGTGTGCTGCTCTGAGCAATGTTCTCCAGGGAAATCTTGGGTCCTGGAATTCATGTGAATGTTACTTTAACTCATAAAATCTACATAAACATTGCTGCAGACTAAGTACACTCCTTCATAGCAACTGTACTGCTTAATGGCAGTGACCTCTTCCAGCAGGACAATGTGACCTGGTACACTGCACAAACGCTTCAGGTATGGTTTGACGAACAAGCCAGAGAGTTCAAGATGACTCCAAATTCCCCAGACCTCAACCACATACAAACACAGATAAACAAGCCTGTTCCACAGTGACACCGCCTCTCAACATACAGGTCCCATATTTCACTTTTTCTTTAACAAGTTAACCCCGGTCCCAGCGTGCCTGTGCTGAGCCACGTCCGACTTCCTTAAATGAGGTCACAATGGGGGAAACATCTAATTACCTTGTTTAAATCCTAGTCCTGTCAAAAAATAGGTTTAAAAAAAAAAAAAAAGAAATCTGCATAAAAGTTGCACTGTAAAAATGTCATGATGCCAGAGACCACAGCACGCCTTCAGGGGTCTTGTGGTGTATGTGCCTCGAACAGTCAGACCTGTTTTGGTGGCACAAGTAGTGGGTGTGTAATATTCAATTATGAACATCGAATAGGGATATTCATAAAATTTTTATATTCGAAAAATCGCAATATTAATCGAATCAGCAACGCGGTATCTTTGTAATATCGCATCGGGAGGTGACTGGTGGGCGGTTCCCATCCGTGTCACGCAGGTGGTTTTATTGTCATGACTGATCAACATTGTCAATTCAATATTGAATGAATGATTTGTTCTTGCCCTTTTAACCCTAGGAATGGTTGCGTGGCAACCTGTGACGTCATATCTCGAGTAAAGTCATAGGCGCTTCCACATTCCCTCACAGAGGAGCTTGTTTCAAGGAAAAACGTAGAGCACACACATATACACAGCGGGGCTTTTAATTCTGTCTGTATGTTTTGTCACAATGAAAAGCGAGCTTAGAGGAGGAAAAACAAAGACAGGCGTGATGGTTTATTTACAGCGTTCTTTAGCCTGGGCCTTTCTACAAACAAACAAAAACAATAAGGTCATGCTGTTGAAATTCTAAGCAATAAAACGAGATTATACCCATAAAAAAAGTAATCAGGACCCCAAAACTAACATTTTACTCTTCAACGTAGTTAGCTAAAACAAACAACAAACAAACAACGTTCCATCCACGGAGTACAAGTAGCGCGAGCTCCAGGTCTCGCGGCTCAAAATGAAAGATGACAAAGCACATTAACGTTTATTACCAAATAAAATATAGAAACGTATAATATTTATATTATACGTATTCACAGATATGACACGATGTAGTTACTACACGGGAGATAAACATTGTCCAAGAATTAGCTAACGTTACACGCTAATGTTTAGTAGGATGTTTAGCTATAAAGCTAGCTTTACATTAAATTCTAATAATGAAAAAATAAAAAAAGAATGAGTGAGTGTGTGTATAAGTATAAAAATCATGTACAGTATATACAGTGAGATACACCATAAATAAATACAAATAAATAAAATCGAGGTTAGTTGCCTGGAGCAAACTTTACCCTTAAAGTCTCAAATGATTCCATAATGATGATTTCTTACCTTCTGTATTCTTTTTAACGCCATAGCACCTCTGTGTGTGGGTGTGGGTGTTAGTCAGCTCTAGAAGCCTGTGGATAACGCGACCAAGTTTATTGCTATAGAAAAGCTAACAATACTTTTTGTTTCCCTGAGAGAAGCTGGTGTGTGTAGCAGTAGCGACCTATACTCGAGCAAATTCTACTTCCGGGATTCGACGAGTTCCATCCCAAATCCATAAACAGTGCCTGTAGATGCGCACTTACACTTAGCCAGGATAGGCAACTGCTGTAATATAATAGAGAGCGTGCCGAGAACATATCAAGTGCACTTTGTATTAAATAGTCCTTGGTTTAGGATCGAGTCGGGGACGTTCGCAGACTTTAAAATAAAAGTCGAACGACCGTGAACAAGGCGGTTTATTCTTTGCAGTGAGATTAATAAACACACACACACACACACACACACGTAGTGTAAATAAATTAATATTTGTTGCTATGTTTGGAAAACATATTTTTAAATAAATGAAAAAAACTACTACAGTCATAAAAATAACAACAGGATTCATTATGATGTTGTAACCTGTACTTTAGTTTTTAAGACACAACTTAATTAATTTTCTGTTAATTAGGTAAAGATATTTGTTTTTGTTTAGCAATTATTAACAACAACTAAATAAATCTTCTATATTTAAGGGTTATAAGAATAAGATTATCGTCACAAAAATACATATAAAATGTAATAAAATGAATGTATTCATGTTATTTAAAAAAAAAAAAAAAAAAAAGCATTTGTTTACAAGCATAAATCAGAGTGAAACCGAAGTGCTCAATCACCAATTATTGATCACGTCAGTTCCTATCAGCCAATCAACGATCACGTTTTTACTCCAGCGACAAATCACCGGTCACGACAGTCCCCACTGCTCTCTTTATGCGGAAGTTTACCACTGATATGACTTATTTAATATAGAATAAAAGTCCGAACATTTTTCAATCTGAGTTTTGCACATTCTCATTCGCAATATTCCCATTCATATTCACCCTAAAATCCAACAGACAAACAATTTTCTTTCCAGAAAAGAGCAGGCTTATTTTGTGACTAGGAAGTCCATGGAATTATAATTTATATAAGAAAAAAAGCGCGAATATGAATTTGTGAATTTCAGATAGTCTCGTGTTCTCCCATAATGCACCTGTGCTGCAGAAGGCGCCTTTCATGCTGCTGAAGAGGGCAGAGGGGCTTCCATGTAGCTCGCGCACATCAACACACTTTCACTAATCTGAATTAATTGTATTTTATTTTACACACACACACACGCCAGGTCAGAGTGTTGGAGTGTGTGTTTCAGACTTGTATTTCAACATGGCTCCGTTCAACTTTATGACAGTTGGTGCTAATCTTTTGGCCAGATCACTGGGTTTGTTTTCCAGTGCAGTTACTGTAAGGTAAATATCATTTGTGTGTGTGTGTGTGTGAGAGAGAGAGATCAGTGTGTAGACTTCCTTATGTGACACTTGTTTAAAAATAACTGTGTGTGAGAGAGAGAGAGAGAGAGATCACTGTGTGGACTTCATGAGAGTTAAAATAAAATAACTGTGTGTGTGTGTGTCTGGTTGCTCTTTGCAGGTGCTCTTGTGTCGCTCCAGCACTAAAACACTTCAGCACTACAGCTGGTCCTCCAAAAAGACCCCTGACTGCATACATGCGATACGTCAAAGAGCAGCAGCCCATCGTGGTCAGACAGAATCCAGGTAATATTCCTTCTCTCAAAAAGCTCTTTGATCCGGCCCATTTCAATGGAAAGTGTACAGCGCATTCTCAAAAATGTTACTGCACTGCTTCAGGTGACGTCACGAATGCATTTTGTTAATAATTTTATTTTAGCTGCTGTGTATACGAGGGGGAGTCTGAAATAATCCGCACTCTCTGTAGAATTTATTTTAACTAACTTTTAGAAAAGGCAAGTACATCCTTTTTTTTTTGTGCAAGATTACAACGCCCTTGGGTGGCAGTCCTCTGCGTTTAATTTGAAGTATAAACATCTCGCTGTAACGAGCACTGTTAATTGTTGATCCTTTTTCCTGATAATGTTCCAATACCGGCCCTTCAGAATGCTAGAAAATGCAAGCAAATTTTCCGGTTGATTGACTTTTACATTTTTTCTTGATTGAGTATTGTTCCGTTTCATACTCTGCCATTTACTCTCAGGCTCGTAGTGATGAAATATTGGGAAATATCCCAACGCTTCTGTTTACGCTCTTCCGTAAGTTATTTTGGCACCAGGAACAACCTCAGAATACAAGAAGAAGACAAAAATAATCACTGCGTGCTGCTCTTTTGTGCAATTCACAAGTGAGGCATCCATTTTAGCTCTCGCCGCAGTTAAAAATCAACTGATGTAACGCGTTTACTCCTGCACAGCAGTCACTGGTAAGACCAGAGGCCTGAACGGAAGGCGCTGATTAGACAGACAGAAGTGTACTTTGTGCGGCAAACAGACGTTTTAATAGAACCGAAGTGTGGATCATTTTTGACCTACACTCGTACATATTTGCACATAAAACCAAAAACATTTAAAAGTTTAAAGGCTTTGTTTTATTCGCCAAGTGGAAACTTAAGCTTTGATACAAATTCATATACAATTTAAAGCATACCAATCCACTTGACTAAATCTCTGTCCCCTTACCCCACAGTGCCATCATGTGGCCAAAAACTGTAACCGTGCCTAAAGAAATGAATCTCGCATGTCAAATGTTAGTGTCGTCTCTGCACCTTAAAATCGTGAGGGGAATCCCAGAGGTCATTTTGTCTCAGAGCTGTTTTCCACTGTATTGGACTGTGGATTTTTCAAAAATTAGGATTATTCACCGTCTGGACGGCTTTACAGGACAGCCGTTTTCTATCATCGTGCTCCCGGCCTGATTCTTTGAAACCAGTGAGGACGAATAATTTCTCCTGCAAATCCCCCCGCCCTCCCTTGCACTGAATATATTCTATATAATTGTAAATATTTGTACCTGGTACACTGCAGTGCCTATTTATTTGTAAAATACATGTGAGCTACTTCCGCTATTGACCCAAAAGTAGTACCGCGGTCAGTTCTTATCTGCGGAAATTCGTAACTCGGATGTTTGTACGTCGGGGACTACCTGTACAACAAGAAGTCAACCTTTACACTATGCCTAATATTATTGATATTTTGAAAAACATGTCAATAATGGGTGTGGTGTAGTGGTTAGCACTGCGGCCTCGAACCTTTTCTAGTGAACTTTGGGTTGAAGCATCCTGAGACCTGTGCGTGAGACTGTAGTGTGAAAATACCATTAAGGTCCGGCTCACTAAATGTAGAAACTCAAAGCCTTAACCACAAAACTCATCCCTTATGTATAGATCTGTTGTTTCCATCGTGTTCAGGACTGTATTGTCAGTAGCCTGCTTATTTACTCGTGTGTAACTCCGAGCTGAATAAAACTATCATTTTAAACCTTCAGAAGTCAAGATTGTGGACATCGTCCGAAAGATAGCACAGCAGTGGAGGACCCTCACACCTGAGGAGAAACGGGCAAGTCTTTTTATTCTTTATTTTTTAACAAAATCTGAAGAACTAATGATGATTATGTGGTGAAATCCACCCAATTAAAATCCCCGCTGATTTTCTCGCAGGCAGAGTGTGGCGAGAGCTGATTGTTCCATGCTCTCTCGTGGGGGGTCGGGGGGTGTTTGGGGGTAGCTGGGGGCATGAGTCAGCACAAGCAGAAAAAGAGGACAACGCTATTCCAGTGTTCTCCACAGGTGTTGAAAAATACCTGAACCGGCATTACGAACCGGCACAAAAGCAATCTGCTACATAAACAACAATTATATACGATCTTTAACAACGTTTCGATTGATTTTAAATTTCTATTAATTTCATGTTTCAGAGATCAGTTTGAACATTCAAACCCTCCCCTCCATCCCCCCCCTTCTATATATTAAGATGAAGTAACTAACATTGGAGGCATTGTTTAGGCCTTAAGCTATAAAAAAAATTATAATAATAAAGCTCACATAGGCAAATTAATAGTACAGATTCATAAGAAAAATGAGGATGGGTTCCCTGTTGACTCTGGTTCCTCTCAAGGTTTCTTCCTATTGCCATCTTGGGGAGTTTTTCCTTGCCACTGTCGCCCTCGGCTTGCTCACCAGGGACTATCTGACCATTTTGATTCATACACATTCACATTCCATACAAATTTAAATAATTCTTTTGATTGTGTAAAGCTGCTTTGTGACAATGACTATTATAAAAACGCTATACAAATAAAATTGAATTGAATAAGAGCACATGTTTTTATAGTTGTTTCTGAGACCTAATAATAATAAAATGCGCAGATGGTGTGTTCTACATTTTTGCGACAATTTGTTTTTGCAGTAAAATGTTTTGTTTCATGACACATCAGAAAAATTGACGGCTGAATCGTCCATCATTGACGCAAACGGGCAAGACTTCTGTATAAAAATATAAATTTAACATATGCATATTATTTTAAATCGGTCATTGCCATCACGGATCCGTGTCAATTAATATTCCTGCTTTTCTTATTTTTATTTTTTTTGAAAGAGCGTTTTTGAAACGCAGAACACGTGCGAAAATATGCTGTTGTCTGGTGTCTCTGAGAACTGGTTGGTAGTTGTAGCCTTGATGGGAGAGTGCCGTAGTGCCTGATAATTTGCGCTGTAGCCATGTCACCACCCTCTCGTTGGTTTTATTTCTTTAAAATGGAAAGTTTTATTTTTTACTCTTGCACTACACAATGATAACCGTGCCGACGCTGTGCCTGTTTCCTCTTGTAGCCCTTTGAAGAAGCGTCCATGGCAGCCAGAGAGCAGTACAAAGTGGATAAGAAGGCGTACCAGGATCAGCTGACGCCCGCCCAGTCTGCAGCTATCGCCGAGGAGAAACGACAGAAGATGGCGAAAAGAAAAGCAATCAGGAAGAAGAGGGTGAGTGAACGCTCAGGCTCGTCAGTAATGCCTGCTTCAGTCATGTACGCTGGTGTGTCGCAGGTACGAGTGAAAGCTGCTAACCCAACAGGATTGCGTGAATATTTCTGATATCGCAGTTATTCTGTTTTCACGCCTGTCGGTAGGATCAGCCAAATCCTTCGGAGATCTGTTTCTTCGGAGGCTTGTGTGTGTGTGTGTGTGTGTGTGTGTGTGTGTGTGTGTGTGTATAATTCCCAGGAGATCAGCATGTTCTGTAATACTCTTCATCCCATCTGGCACCAATAACGATATCACGGTCAACATCAGAAATGTGCAGTTTAATTGATCATGCAGTTTAAACAGTCACGTGTTGATCAATTCTATTAATTGATGAGTCATGTTTCAGATTCTGAATCGATTCATAGATGTTTTTCAATGATTTAAGTAAGCATGACATTTAAACAATTTAACCTTTAAAAAACTTTAAGAAATGCAACTGTTTGAGACAAATCTGACAGGAAACTATATTGCTACTAAATTCAATGAAATGGACAGTCTCTGTGTTTAGCATATACTGTATAAGATCACAGCGTTCCTGTCTCTGACGTCTGGTGTGAACAGTAACAGCAGCACTTGACCTGTACAGTATCTGCATGACTTTACACACTGTACTGCTGCCAAACGATTGGCTGACGTAATTGTAAAAAAAAAAATACTCGTTATCTCACAGTAAAACAGCAGATGTGCCAAAGACTCTGACAGACAGTCACGTAGGTGTTTTAAACTCTCTATTAACCCACATTTGAACTTCTGACCCCTCACATGTGTAACCTAATATTTTGGCAGTTGCTGTCATATCAACTCAGATTTAACTTTTTTTTTATTATTTTTTATTTTTTTTGCAAGTGTAGGAATTGAACAGTCTCGGCAAGCCCAAACGCCCCAGATCAGCCTTCAACATCTTCATGGCAGAGCACTTTGAAGAAGCTAAAGGAAGCTCTATGACGGTAAAGATCTGTCTCTGGATATGATTTTTTTTTAATTTATTTTTTTTAAGTTAAAACCTGTTCGGGATTTGTAACGTTTAAAGTTGTTTCTTCTTCCAGGGCAAAATGAAGTCTCTGTTTGATGACTGGAAGAGTCTGTCCTTGTCACAGAAACAAGCAAGTCCCATTTCAGTGCTGTTATATATCTATACAAGATCATATTAAATTGATAGACACCTTCCATTTGTAATTTTTTAAAAATGTTTTTGTGTTTAGATATATATGCAGCTTGCAGAGGATGACAAAGTACGATATAAAAACGAGATCAAGGCATGGGAGGAGCACATGGTTGAACTCGGGAGGGAGGATCTGGTTCGACGGAGGGAGTCGAGACGTAAGAAGGCGGCGGCGACGAAAAGCGGCAAAAAGAAATCTAAAGTGAAGGTGTTAAAGGCCAAAGCGCCTCCCAAGAAAACTGCGGAGAAAATGACTGCTACTGCTAAAACGCAAACTCCAACGAGCAGCACTAAAAAGTGAGAGATTGCTTATGTTTAGTTGGAAGGGCTGCATTTTAAAAAAAGAAAAGGTGCACACCGTCCTAATAAAACATTTCCCCTGATTAGTGCTGCTTGTTCATGGTGTTAACAGCAAGAAGTATTTGGAACTGTGACAAACCCTTAAAGGCCAGTTTGGTGGTTCATTTTGCTTAAACGGACGTTAAAACGTAAGGTGTACGACTACTGCATCTGCTTTCGTTCAGTATGAAGTTAACTAATAACTGCGATATTTTATTTCCGTTCCTTTTCTTTTTTTTTTACTTTTTTTGCTTTGTAGTGCATCTTGCTTGTGCATCATGATTACATTTTCGCTCATGATTAAAAATCCCGACTGCCATGTTTTGTATCATATCTTTACTCAATAAATATTTACATTTTCTATAAAACAAAACAAGCTACATGAACTGTCTATACAGTGTAACTCGATCAACAGCTAGCACTTACAATAGTGCACTGTCAAAATACAATAAACACAAGGTAGGAATACAATTGGTGTGTATCTGGGTGAAAATCTCATTTTATACAGATTTCTTGTTCGTCCTGTTTTTAGAAAACACAATTTTGTGAAGCTGACATTGACCTTTCTCCAAAGTCTTGAACTCGGTACTTTTTTTATACACGTTTCTGACCTTTTCTTTTTATTGAAACATTTTACAATGAGTCTATGCAATGAATAAAAACCCAAGGAATATTCCTTGCACTGCCTAGCAGGACAGGTGAACTTGTGTTTTTCATATATTCAAAAATTGAAAAAGGGAACCACATTTCAGCTTAGGGTAAATGGATATGGAATAGAACATGTGAGGGCGCGTAATAGGAGAAATACACACCGGAGTGGTGCGATACTGTGTGATATGGGGCAGAGCTTCATACTATCCAGATGTGTATTAATGTCTTATAACATTACACACAAAGTGTGGTATCCCTCTTATACCATTACTTGACTTGGGCTTTATACTGATAAAGAGATATCTGGGTGCTCAGTTATACATCGCATGTTGATTTCTGGTTAATTTTTACCATAGTGACTGTTAATGCATACTTAATGTTCAACTGTGTTGAAGTGAGTTTTTCTCCACTGATTCAGGGTAATGCCGTGTGGACATCAATCGGTCTAGTATTTGTATTAAAAAATATTTTTTCTTAACTCTAATGCTGTGTCAAGAGATCTATACTTACTAACGATCATCCAATACGATATCATCAAGATACCCAAATTTTGTTTTGATTTGCATTGTTCACCCCGTGCTTGGTGGTTTCATCCGGGGAATCTGGTTTCCTCCCACAAAAGGAGGAAAATAAAATAATGTCCAAAGACATGCTGGCTACGCTAATTGCCGTTCCCAAATTGCCTGTAGTGTGTGTGTGCCCTGTGATGGATTTGCACCCTGTCCAGGTTGTGCCCCAAGTCTCCTGGGATAGGCTCCAGGCCCCCTGCGACCCTGCATACAGGATTATGCAGCATAGAAGATGAAATAAATTGATTCTGGAGTGGTAATACGTGAACTGACTCTGACACGTCAATCATGACGTGTACCTGAATCAATCTGAATCTCTAATACGTACTTAAAATAGCACATATGCTATTCATTTAAGTGTGGTTTGTTAAAATGGAAAACACTTCAGAATTACAGCGTACAAAATCCATTTTCACGATTCAGTCACTTAAAGTGACTGGAGGTGGTGAGTTTAGCCGAGTTCCCCTCCCAAACTCCCAAATTGTAAATAACGCGACCCCATGTGCATGGTCACGCCCTCCAGTTTGAGAAACCCTGGTTTATGTAATTCTTCCCCACAGTATAAAAGAACTTTGCGAGTTAGTAAATAACAAGGGTGCAAATAGTCTCTCAGGAAATGTTTCATCGTTCAAAACATCCGACGAGTCTCTGTGATGTACACAGGGAACGCTTATCTTCTGTAAATCAGTCATGATTATTAAAAACATCCTCTGCCAACTTTCCAGCTTGTCTGGAGAGCTTAACTCGTCTGAACGGTACTTAAGAGTGGCTGGATGCGTGACGGAGCCTTGACCCCTTTGAGGAGAGCCTCGAAGTCAGGGGAGCACACCAGCTTGTGTTTGACGTCTCCGAGCACCGTCATGTCTCCGGTCAGACCTTCAGCGAGCCGCACACACACGAGTTGCTGTGAAGAGGCACAAATAAACAAACCCCAATCCTCTGTTACTTACAGTTATATTTATACTACAGCTTCATCATATTAACAGCTAATTAACAAATCTAGATTCAACTGAGAAAGACAAATACAAGCATGCTGACTGAACTATTTTTACTTGTGCAGCAGTGGGGGGAATCTCACCTGCAGGAAAGAAAATGCGGCTCCTTCCGATACGTCCAGTGTAACATCCCCTAAGACAAGCTGCACTTTGCCAGATTTCCTAATTTGCACTTTGCCTATGAAACCTTCTGCGAAGTCTGACAGCGCAGACACAGCCGCTTTTCCCCCTGGGTCCTAAAGCAGGAAAATGAACAAAGTTTCAAAAATGAGCAAGTTCTAAGCAAATAATAATAATAATAATAATAATTTTTATTTATATAGCGCCTTTCCAGGGCTCAAGGACACTTTACAATGAGTGGGGAGGAGGAATCCTGAAGCTTCGACTTACTTGTGCTTTGACATGAGAAGCACGCTTGTCTTCAGAATCACACTTTTTCACAGACTTTTCACTTTTTAGAGCGTTTACTGAGACAGGAATGCTATCAGGAAGCTGGATGAATAAAAGCTCTTCCTTCTCCGAGATGCTTAACTGCTGGAAAAGTTCTCCGACATTAGGAGGCTGAGGACCTGCAGAAGTTCCAACATGGGTTTTTACTGACCTCGAACCAGGGTGATCAGTCGACGCTTCTTTTACTGTGAAAAACATAGTGATTAAGGATGGACACGTGTCGTTCATCAGTCATCTGATTACACTGTAAAGTATTATATTGGCAATAATAATGTGACGAAAACTGTACAAACTAGACCAGGAGTCGGCAACCTTAAACACACAAAGAGCCATTTAGTCCTATTTCAGGTCCTGCTTGGAGTGTGACTTTCCCACAGAAAAGAAAACACCGCCAGCCACAAAACCCTTTCGACATCTAAAATGAACATACCACTTTCATGAACATACCTTTATGCTATGTATTTTAAAAAAAAAACTATAGTGTGTTGCATTTATGAAAATCAATGCTACAATGAACTGCTACAGAGAAAATGAAATCATATCTTCTGCATGCAACAAAAACATTTTGAACTTCGAAAAAAAGACGCTAGGTTGAAGGTTACTTTCAAATAAAATACTCAATCAATGTATATTTGAGTCCTCCTTGTATTTGTGAAGAAAAAAAACAAACTTAAATTATCTACCTGCAGCAAACCAAAAATGCCATCTGTGTTCCGTCATACTTTTATAACGTGTACTGGAGCGCACACTTTTCAAACTGGGCTTGAAAAGCTCAATTAATCGCGCATGGACCCTCGCCATACAAATTTATTCTGCTTCGGAGGCGCGTTCATAACTAAAAATTTTGTATTTTCCCATAGAAAACAATGCAAATGTGGATAATCTGTTACATTCACAATTATTCATGAACTCTCTTTATAGTAACCATTTACTTTAAAGAAACAGAAGTATACTTGTTCTTTGCATTATGTTTCATCACTTCCTGATTTCTTTTTCCTTTTAAAGTCAGCATTAAAAAAAAAACTGTTCTGATAAAGGCTTTTGAACCTACAAGACCGCAATGTCCCTTTCGCTAAGTAGTCGAACGACTGATGCAGTGGAAGTCTTATTGGTGTCTGCTTGGGATCGTTTTTCAGGCCAGGATCATCTATGAACTACAAAGCAAACAATAAATGACTGTTAGAGGAAAAACATTTATATACAGGATAGATTTCAAATCAATTAAGCAGAAATGACTACAACTCACATCATCTCGCTGAAGCTTTTCTAAAATTTCATCGTCCTCCTCCTCAGGGACATTCCTCTCCTTTTTAATGCTCTTAGTGGGAACTGAAGGATCATAGTCGCTCAGATTTGTCGTCCCCCAACTTCCTGCAAAATAAAAGAGCCACGGCTGCTATCGCTCATTACTGTTACTACACTGCACTTGTTTTTTTGGTGTGAAACAATTTGCAATTAGCTTCACCTGTTTTCCTGAAGGTGTCTGCAGGTCCCTGTTCAAAAATGGAGTGTGACTGTATAGTCTGGGGTCTCTCTCTCCGCCTTCGCTCTCTCTGCCTGTCTTCCCTTTCCCTTCTCTCCTTCTTTGGCGCGGTACGAGGCTCCTCCTTTAACCTGCATGGAAAAACAAATAGATGTAGTTGCCTGAACTGCTGAATTAAATAACCGTGGCTGATGATGCTTTAGATACTTACTCGTCTTTGCTTTTACGAATGGAGTGGACGTTTGGTACAAATGTTTTCTGCAGGAAAAAAAAGTATTGAATGAAATATTAGGGTGTGCGATTTATTTATTTATTGATTTGGTGCTGGTTCCCTGGATTCCATTAGGATGTTTATTCAAATCCTGCTTTGGGTCTATGCAATGTAAACCCTTTAAGCAGGACCCGTAAACCTCGCCTGTGCTCACTTTGAATAAACATACCTGAGAAATAAATAAAATCATACAGGTAGTCCCCGACTTACGGACGAGTTCCGTTCCGAGAGCACATTCATAAGTCTGATTTGTACAGACTTATGCCTGGCAAAGTGAGTATATACAAATATACAATGTAAAGCATACCAATCCACTTGACTAAATCTGTGCATTTTCCCCACACTGCCATCAAGTGGCCAAAAACTGTAACCGCCCCTAAGGAAATCTAAGTGTTGTCTCTGCACCTTTAAATTGCGAGTGCAATCCCAGACACCATTTTGTCTCTGGACAAACTCTGAACTCTGTTTTGTTGAGGAGTTTTCGAAATTAGGACTATTCTCCATCAGAACAGCTTTAGAGGACAGACATTTTTTATCATCATGCTCCCAGACTGATTCTTTGAAACCGGTGAGGGCGACTCATTTCTCCCGCACATGCACACACATACATCATACCGGACATTTTATACATTCACTTACACACTGAGAATATTGTATATAATTCTAAATATTGGTATCTGGTGCACTGCAGTGTCTATTTTTGGTACAATACTCGTGAGCTGTTGAACCAGAAGTAGAACCTGTTCGTATCTGCGAAAATTCGTAACTCGGATGCTCGTAAGTCTGGGACTACCTGTATTTAAATTTGTAAAAAAAAATGCCCAAGATTACTTCAACTTTATTTGACTGCATGAAACAACAGCAGGGAGGTCTGTGCTTGAAACCCAGCAATCAAAGTTTCCAATAATTAACTTTAGAAACAAATTTAACACATACAGTAAGTGCTATATTTCATTTCATATGACGTAAAGGTGTGTGAAACCTTTTTATATCCCCCGAGTGTCAGGTCTCTGGAGCGCAGGGATGTGAGTCTGCCTGGCGGCGGTGGATTCAGTAACGAGCGTCCTGCCAGTCCTCTTCCCAAAGAGTAAGATGGACGCAGACTCCCTGATGAGCAGGCTGTGGGATCTCCATCATCACCTTCAGCCATTCTGTAAAACATCAAATAATACATCAAATACTCAGATTCTAACTAGACCACTTAGCTTCTACATAGAAGATAATTCATTGAATTAAATTCTATTTTATTTACATTTAGCGTTTAAGAATGGTCATTGTCGTAAAGCAGGTTTACAAAACTTTTAATATTATAGAAATTGGTTTGAAAAGTGTTAGGCAATATGCATAAATTATAATTATAAGTTTGTCCCTGATGACCAAGATGTGCTTCAAGAAAAGTACTACGTCCTGCTTACATCATCAATCATCACAATTTGTGCTTTTACATAAAAAGGAAAATCTGAGATTTTTTTTTTCCATTCATCTTGTCCTCAAACACAATTTGCATTTTCTTATTTTGATGATCGCTTACTAAAAGTGCACTGAAATATAAGTAGGCAATGTTACAGATGCTTGGGAGTTAGAAAGAGATATTGCTCTAAATGTTTGGTTTCTGTACTTCGAGTCCTAGTCTAAATGTATTGTGCTAATGAGAATAAAAATTTGAATTCTATACTCATTGTATACTAAAAATCTAATAATCAATAAAAGGGTTATTCCATAATCAGGGTAACATTTTTGCCCCACTTGTTTATATAAAAGCAGGATATTTGACAGAACAAAGTTCATTTGTATAGTTCTAAACGTATTTAGGGTGTTTTTATCTACTCATTAACATTATGTAAGTTATGCGATGACGTCTAGGACAGCCAATGGCTCCTTTCCTTACTGAGGAGTTGGCAACACTGCACACACACACACACACCAAAACAAAGTGGAAGCCTTCCTCTGACAAGTGGAATTTATTATTACAGAAAAGAGGGAACGCATTAGGAACTGCATGTTTATTAAACATATATGAATACAATGGTCAGGGGGGCACAAACTTATAACTCCTAACTCATGGTGTGACTGATCACATTAGCAGTTTTAATAAAGAAAACAAACAACAAAGCCTGAACAAGCGCTTGTAGACAGTATCGCGCCAGTGCTTAGAGTGGGCGTTCCTTTCTGGGCAAAATCCCAAATACGTTCAAATACCCTCTTTAGGTCACCTAACACCACTAATGACGTAACCTTATCACCCCTGTGTAGTGTGCTACAGCTCTACAAGCCGTTTGAGATTCGAAACTGTGCATTCAATCATTCGCGCGTGCATTCGTTTTGTTAGCAAAAGGCTATACGATTCTGCACACACAAAAAAAAAAACACAGCAAAAACAACAAAATAAAGCTACAACAAAAATAAACATTTACAATATAAAATACACGTTATTTAAACAACAAAAAATAGTAACAACGCAACACTTACGCGTTTATCGGGAGATTTATAACATCTTCCGTAACAGTCCTACAGCTTCATCACAGATACTTCTTTGCCGACGTGCGATCACGTGACACAGTTCCTCGCGATCTTATTGGCTGGTTTGTTGAAACCCCATGGAAACAAACATTTTGTACATTGACTGCTGCTTCAACTGGGACTAATACACATCTGTCTGTGGGAACCGTACGCACAAACACCACCTACAGAACTTATAGCACAATACAGAATGCTGGAAGGTATTGCCACATCCCACATACAGTCCTGACCTCACTCCAAGCCATCTCCACATGTTTGGACCGTTAAATGGGGTTCCTGGGAGGCCAATCAAGTGTCTGCTGGGGCTGGGTGTCTGTAATTTTATATACAGATTATATCTGCTATCATATCATATCATATCATATCATATCAGTGGCGGCACGGTGGCTTAGTGGTTAGCACTGTCGCTTTGCACCTCCAGGGTCCAGGTTTGGGGCCCTCCTGGGCAATCTATGAGCATTGCCTTTGCATGTTCTCCCTGTGGGTTTCCTCCAGGTACTCTGGTTTTCCTCACACAATCCAAAAGACATGCAGATTAGGCTAATTGATGTTCCCAAATTGCCCATTGTGTGTAAATGCTGACCGGACGTCCTACCATGGACCATGATCTTACAAACGAGAATAAATACAGTGGTCACTATTGACCTCCATCGTCCCTGGAAGTTGCATGGATGGATGGATAGATAGATGCATAACAGTGGGGCAAAAATGTTACCCTGATTATAGAATAACCCTTTTATTTATTATTATTACTATAATTTTTTTTTTTTTTTTATATATATAATGAGTATAGAATTCAAATTTTTATTCGGATTAGCACAATACATTTAGACTAGGACTCGAAGTACAGAAATCAAACATTTAGAGCAAAATTGTGATTTTTAAAACATACATGTAGGCAGAATTGTTGTTTCTCAGAGTATTTCTGTGATTAGGCTACAAGTTAACTTCCACACTGAAGTTTTTATTAAATTAATAAATTAATGAATGCATGAATATATAGATTAATTATATAGTTTAGATCAATATTATACATATATATATATTTCATGATATGTATATCCCTTAAGCTAGGGCTGCTATATCATTCATGAATGCTGTGTCATTCATAATATTTTAGCACTCATTCTGTTATTAAAGCAATAGTCTTCCACCAGGAGATGGCAGTGTTCCTCTGTTGGAAGCAACATACTGTATTTATTTTATGTATCCATGAGGCACAGCTTGTGTATGATTTAATGTCACATCAATAAAGTACTTGTTTATAAAAAATAAAATAAAAAACAACAACACTTATACCAGTTATAGAAATTGTAGTCTTCAGTTATCATTCTCTACTATTGAAAAAAAGATTAATCAAACTTGCGTTAAAGGTTTTGTAACTTTTTTTTCTTCTTTTTTTATTAACTGGTACACACAACAGTCTTAAAGTCTCAAATCTCACTTTCAAAGTTAAAGAGTTAGTTTTGGATTTTGCCTACTAATATTCTATTATTGTATAGTATATACTATAGTATTATTTATATATAACAGTGTAATTAACCCCTTGCAATGCCATAAACCAGATGGATTGTGGAAGACACAAATACTTGGCAGTGAACTGTACAGCATGCTTTCAGAATAAATGAAAAACAGCCAAAAGGCATATGTTTCCAATGTGTGTAGAATGTGTACAAAATAAAAATAAAACAATCTGCAGTCAGTCTGTTAAAGTAAATGTTTGTAATTTATCATATTGTGTGTGTATATATTTATATATTATTTATGTTCTTTTGTAATGGTCCAACTTCAAGCATAGATTTTTTAACCTAACCCTAACACTATTTACTCATATCCATATGTATTAGAGATGTTAATTATCCTCTACCAGTCAACTCAACTCTTTTCATCCACAGCTACCAGTCATAAAACTAGAATTCAAACATGTGGTTTCTTTAAGACACATGAAGACAAACTTATCTTTAAAAGCTGCTGCATCACACTGCGCCATAGAGTACTAGTGGCACAACACACTCGGAGGAAAGCGCTAGACATCCTGCTCTGCATACATGAGCTCACAGGCCTCACTATTAGCTAGTGTTTCTGTGAATGATAAATATTTTAATTTTAAGCTATGGTTAATGAACTAATTGAAAAATACAAGATTTAAGATGATTAAAGACGTACACAGTATAAATATTATTGGTGTTGTATTTATTAGTTTATTGTAATGATTATTATTACTGTTGTTGGTGGTCTACTTATTCTTTCTTGTTTACATTTAAATATAAAAGTTAACAGTGCATTTGTGTACTTTATTTTGTTTTAGTAGTTAAAAGGAGGTGTAAAGTCAAGCAGCTCATTCGACAGTCCGAATGTACCCAAGTGCAGTCCATGAAAGTCCCCCCACATACCCTTGCTGCTGTTACACAATAACCCACTTTAATGCATGCAGAGCCATGTTGATTCCTTATATATTGATAAAATAAAATAAAACCTGAGAAAAAAATAATTAATTAAGTCTCACATTAATCTGATACAAGATCGTGATAACAGCTACAATTTATCAGCCATCAAATGCTACACAGCCCTAAACTGCTCAATAATTTACTCTATTCATTCTCATAACAATAATTCATTCATGATAATAGACTGTATTTAATAAAATAATGCCAGTTTAAGGCCTTGGTAAAAGTATTGATTGTAATAGTGTTTTAACTGCATGACATAATTGCTTTCCCTCTTTCTTTTTTTGCCTTCCTATTATTGACAACAAACTTCACAGAGCCTGCAATTTGTTTCGGAACGTTATTCTGGTATTATTCTGATCTGAAGACAAAATTCAGTTCATAGATGCAGTTCGTGCTAGGCTAGCAGATCTTCTACTACGCCATGCAACAGCTCTGAATTTGTACAGATGATGGTTTAGTGGAAGATCAGCTTCTCATAGAGAAGTTCTCATAGATAGAACTTCCCCTTGAGGTATAATTATAATTTCTTTGTCATGGTGTAACCATGCAGTGATACTTATAGTATCACTGTGATCGCAGTTATAAATATTTCATAGCCTTTTCTTTAAAAATAAAAAAATAAAAATTTTGTTCGGTAAATTTTTGATAGGCATAAGGTAAATTATTCTGTATTGAAGAGCTGATTAATCAGACAAAGAAATATCGGTATCAGAAATGACTGACCACATTCTCTTAGCTCTGCATTTTAACACTGGATCCATATATATATATATATATATATATACACACACACACACACACACACACTACCGCTCAAAAGCTTGAGATCGCTAAATTCGTTTGTTGGTTTGTAACAAAAATTTGTTTTTGTTAAGTGATTTATTTTCTACATTCTCAGCCAGTTTGCTGAGATATGATATGATTCGCAGTTATGATTGACTAGATATGAGTGTCTCTGTCAAGGTACATGGAGCATTTAAGAGTCTGGAATGGGTAATCAAGTCTTTCAGTGTGCATGTTCTTAGATTCAAAACACACATGATGTGGGATTTATTTATTTATTTGTTTATTTATTTATCGATTCTATACCCCATGTGTTTCCTAGTTTAATCCACAGAGGTTCCGGTTCCAGATGACGATAGTCACGATAGGAATGTCCTACTTCATACAGTAACCATATGATGTATATTTCTAGTGTCTTAGTAACAGCAGAACTGCAAGCTAATATGTAAAGGATTCATACTGAGTTTGCAGAACATTTATAAATGTCCCTACAACACTTCTGGAACAAAATGATTTCTTGATATGAGGGTATATTTAGTCGTTACATCTTTCGCAAACATTTGCAGTTCTTGTGAAACTAAGGAATGCATACAATATTCCACAGTTGAATACAATTCTCAGTTGATCATGGGGGGAAAAAAATCCAGAAATCCAGTATTCCTTTATATAAATATTTATATAATATAATATCTTTATTGAAATGTCGAGATTTTGCTCTATGAGGCACACAGGGATTGCGACAGGAAGAGCAAAGTATGTAGGAGATAAACCTTTGAAAGTACTTTAAACTAAAATGTACTTTTCATCAGAAAATGGGCAGAATATGATGTATATGTTTGAGAATGCTAAACATCTGTACACTGAAGTATGATGCTCAAGAGTGAGGAGAGCAGTGATGATTGGTCATGATATTAGATAGAAGTCTAAAATCACATTTCTATCACTTAGTCAGCAATGAAACTATTTGGGATGATATTTATGTAGTGTGTTATGCCATAAAAGCTATTAGCCAGCACACAAACAAATATGCACACACACAGGGAGATTTATAATTCTTACTACCCCAGATCTTATAGTTTAAAGAATTAGAAAAACTGTAATCTGTCATATTCTTCAAAATAAACAAACAAAAAAAGCAACAAAAAACCCTGTATTACATTTTTGTGTCTTTCGTACTTGGATTCAGAAATATTCGTATATCATATCTAACAAACTTCATAGGTTTAAATTTGGACAACATAGAGAAATACTAGAAAAACTAGAAATAGAAAGTAAAAAAAAAAAAAAACACTGACCTTAAATAAGAATAATAATGAATCCTAAATGAGCAAAATTACAAAACAGTAATATAACTGAAGTGTGAACTCTGAACTCAAGATTAAACCCAGAATGTTGGGAAGACACAGTCAAGCTGACACAGTTTCTGGCCAAGGAGATACCGTGACAATATGCACCACTGGTTTAGCTAAACTAGAATTAAATCCTATTTTTAGAGGCCTCACATTATAACAAAGTATCCAACATTTCCCTGCAGTTTTCTACAATATAACTATGAGTGGACTGAAATGAGGGGATTTCATATTTATGCTGCATAATGAGTTTAATTTAACCTACAGAAAATGAAAATTGTATTATCAGGTTGCGTTTTTTTTTATTTTTTTTTTTAACAATGGTAGAAGTGTCATATTACATACATAGTTGTTTAAACGTTAAGCAAAGAAGCTTAAACCTGTTTTAATCAAGTGTGTTGTAGGGATGTGGGCAAGAGCGAGACACTCTCCAGAATCCATCAGTTGGCGTACGATGAGATGAAGAGGATCATGATAGACAAAGAAATTAAAAGTTCTCATGAATGACAGCTATTGTCATTCATGACAATAACTGTCAGTCTTATGGCCAGTCTTATTTTAGGACATACTCTTTTTTTCTGAATTTATGTAAAAGTACATTACCCATCAAAAATTTGGACTAATTCAGTGGTCTTTCCTTATAATAATCTTATTTGAACAGTTGATATTGAGATGTGTCTGCTACTTATGATCTGTAAAGACTTCATAACGTGTCTGAATGAAATTATAAGAATAATAAGACATAACATACTGTAATATAATAATAATTATATGAATTATTATAATATTATAATAATTAGACACAGAATAGTGTATTAGAATATCACCTGTTGTTGTTATTACTTAATTACCTAATGCCATTTGTGATTTTATATATATTTTTTTAAATCCAGAATTGTTCTAAAATGTAAAAAAAAATTTCACATAAAATATAGATTTTTGAAAGTGTGTCCAAACTTTTGACTGGGACTGTAAATAAAGACCATTATGGAGTCTACTGGAGGCTGAGAAAGCTGGCCTGAAAGAGAAAGATAAAACAGAATGGGATAAGGAAGAATTTGGTTCAGATAATCATTGTCATAATGTTGATGATGATGAAGATGATGATGATGAGGAGGAGGAGGAGGTTCATGATGATGATGAGGAGGAGGAGGAGGTTCATGATGATGATGATGAGGAGGAGGAGGTTCATGATGATGATGATGAGGAGGAGGAGGTTCATGATGATGATGATGAGGAGGAGGAGGTTCA
>JAQQZT010000006.1:6693046-6709271 GCA_030068275.1 Clarias platycephalus
TGCAGTGCAAATATGCTTAAAAGTGATTTATGTAAAGTGACTTGTGATAGTGATTTGATGACCACGAAGTGTAGTTGAAGTAGAAAAACAGCTGTAAGGTTTTACTGAGCTTGCTGGAGAATATGAGTTCTTCTGGTAACTTTGTCACACTCACTCCTTTCTATTTTATGCAAATCCCAGGAGTGTACATTAGGTTTTTTGTTTCCATCTGAAAACTGGTCTGTCTTGTACTGTTTTTTTTTCTCTTTACAGCCATGCATATATTCTCCTGTAATGTTATTTAATTGTTTATCTATTTTTAATAAATAAATACATTTATGGAAATACCGAATGATTTTGTACATAATTATGCAGACATGATAAACATATATAACAAAATTGGTACAGCACAGAATATGGTGCCTAAGACTTTTTGCACAGTGCTGTATATATATATATATATATATATATATATATATATATATATATATATATAGACACACACATTTTATATTGTCATTATATTTTAGTTTACATAATTTACAGTTCAAATATTATTATGCAGGTTAAAACAATAAGGCTAGGAATTTTTATAGTGCTGATGCTTTAAAAAGTCATGGAAATCAGCACAGAGGATAAAGAGGCAGTTCGCCTTCCGTGAACCTGGTGTCGCAGTGGGCCAGGGTGCGAGCCGCGCGCACAAGTCCATCCTCCTGTGTCCTGCTCAGAAGTTTTGTCAGAAGGGCGGCGCTCTCCTCGCTCCCGCAGTTAAAGAGCGCGCGCCCGATCCGAGCGGGACGGAGAGCAAATGCCTCGGAACGCCGCGGAAACTTAACGGGATGCTAGAAAGACGTTGACGCAGTGCGCGCACGCGTGTGTGTGTGTGTGTATCCCGCTCTGTGTCTAGGCGTGTGTGTGTGTGTGTGTGTCTCTGTGTGTGTGTGCGCGTTCGCCACGTTGGGTCGGCGGGAAGCGCGCGGACACCATGGCCGCCGGGCGCAGCTCGGTCAGCGCGCTCATGCAGCAGCAGCAGCAGCCCGAGGCGCCGAGCGCCGGCGAGTCCCCGCCACCGCCGCCGCCGCCGCACGGCTCCGAGGACGAGGAGCAGGAGCACGGCGGAGCAGCGGCGCCCCACGATCCCGAGTGGACTGAGGAGAGGTTCCGGGTCGACCGCAAGAAGCTCGAACTCATGCTCCTGGGTAAAAGTTCTGCTCATGACTCGAATAATAATAATAATAACGTTAATATAAATAACAGCTGGCTCCACCGATGCTTTGGATGCTTTGGCTACTTACTAACTAACTAAATGCCTGCTTCCATACTGAGTAGTATTCCAGATGTTAGAGTCGTGAACTAAACAAGGCCACGTCCATACTCCAGTACGACATGAAAAAGAAAAAAAATGTATAATGGACATAAACAGCATTAATGTGCCATTTAGGGATCGCGCGTAAAGTTCCTGATGGTTTGGCTTAAGATGGATACAGATTTTATAATGCGTTTAAGGTTTACTCGGTCCTCTTTATTCCTACTAGTATCTCAAAACAGTGGTTTTCTATTCTTCACTGTTGCCTCAAAACACTGGAAAACACTAGAAAACTTTTTACAGTATATATTTCCTATTCAACACAAATGTTCTCCCTGAAGATCTTTCCCCCCCAAACCACATCTGGTCAGTTTGTATTTATTAATATTTTTTAGATCAACTTTTAGAACAAATTTCAAACATTCCCAATCTACATTTAATTTACAAGGGAGTCGTATATTTTGCTTACACCAGAGGATAGTTATCTTCCACACAAAGCCATCATCATCATCAGTATGATGCAATATATTGTTTATTGATTAAATGATTGCTTAATGAAATATGCCGCAAGACTGAAAATACATATTTGCTATATGATTACATAATTTATTAAATGCCGACATTTTCTGTGTGGGCATCCTGACCAATCAGTCAGTTATAAGTTAGTCATTTGTAGTAATTTTTTTTTTTCATGTACTAGGGCACATTCAAGCTTTATCATTATTGTTATTATATTTATCATGATGATTATTCTGATTATTTTACGGCTGTGGTTGGTCAACATTCACACGCTACAGGCAATTTGGGAACACCAATTAGCCTAATTTGCATGCCTCTAGGTGGTGGAAGGAAACCCACCAAGCACTGAGAAAACATGCAAACTCCGCGCACACAGACACCGAGGTGGGAATCGAACCCAGACCCAGGAGGTGCAAGGCGACAGGGCTAACCACTACGCCACAATGCCACCTATTATTATTATTTATTGCAAACACTGCAAAGTCATATTTTAACCGTATTATACAAACCTCACTAATATGAGTCAGTGTTGAAACAAAACGTCCATGAGACACTTAGGTTGCTTTTACCAGTTCATTTACTTCATTATTTCCCCACTTTAAATTCAGGTTTTTATTTGTTATTTGGAAAAGTTTGGTTAGATGTACTAAAGCTACTGTATGATATTGCACTTTCATAGTAAAAGGTACTTAAAAAAAAACAATTGTCCCTAGTGAAGCCAGAGACCCCCTTAAATGTAAAAGAAATTCCACTGACCTCAGTGCCGATATTTTATTTTGCCACTAAAGTTTTTCTACTTATTAGAGCCAGAAGTGTGATCTCTGTTCCAGATCTTTTTACATTAGGTCCAGAACGTGATTTTCACCACTTTCACTAAATTTATACTCTATGACAATGCTTCAAGGACCCCACTCTGTGAATAACTGCTGATATGTATTTTATACAGTACATCACTCAGAAAAAAGAAAACAGCAACCAAAAAAAAAGGAAACAAAAATAGATAACAATCGAGACAAATACACTCATCACTTTCAGATTCACTTCACTCAAGAACACGTGCACGTTAGCTCAGCTCACGTCCCAGGGTTAGAGAAAGAACGCAACACTGATTCATTCATCCTCAATAGTCTGGTTAGAGAGGTGGATTCGGAGTCTACCACCCTAACCAGGCCACTGAGGTGGAAATACACCCTGAATAGCATGCCAATTCATTGCAAAGCATCGTGTGTGTGCATACACACATTCGCACATACTGTAGGGGCAGTTTAATGTAACCAATCTGTCGACCTAAAATAGAAAACCCAAAGGAAATCGATCTGGTCGTGCACAGGAAGTCCAGACAGGCTGTAACCTGAGCTCAGCTTTCTTAGGGTTTAACTAGTGCAGACCTTCTGACTTTTACTCATTTTGTGTGAGAAGTTAGCATCTTAACACGATGTTGGTGTGTTACTATGAGTTAGCATTCAAACACAGGAAAAGATCAGTCAAGCTTTTATTATTAGTATTATTATTAGTAGTAGTAGTATTCTATCCATCCATCTAGGAACCTCTGTAATCTAGGAATCTAGTTTTTCCCATTTTTATGACTGTGGTAGGATCTCTGGTCAACATTCACATGCACATTTACACACTAACGCCAATTAGCCTAATCTGCATGTCTTTCTTAGGGTTTAACCAGTGAGACCCTTCTGACCTTTATGCATTTTGTAAAGTCAGCATCTTAACACGATGCTGTTGTGTTACTATGAGTTATCATGCAAACACAGGAAAAGATCAGTTATCCTACTCCCCCCCTCAATAAAAAACTCTAAATTAACTGGTTACCACCTTATACACATACTACAGTTTTAACAATTCCCTGCTGATTTTTAAAAGGACCATATTAATAATATACTGCCCCCCCAATGGTCCTACAGTGATTCACTGGCAGTCCAAGAATTTTAACTCACACAATAAAAAAAATAAAATAAAATCACCGGTGAGGTAACCATCCTCCATATTACAGCGTAACAACCGTACTATTCAACTGGAGTTTGCATTGCATTGCAAATTTCCTTTTAATAAAAGAGAATTGTCATACAAGAGAAACTAAGCATAATGTAGCGTATGCTTTTCTGTACTGCTTGTTGGAAGAGGAAGAGAGAGGTCTCAGTGAATAACACGCTCACCGTGCCAAAGCAAACGTAACAGACTCATGGCTGTTTGATTAGATAGATTTAGTGTCCGACATAAAGCGGAAATACTGATATAAATTGCTCACTAACAGCTTTGATCCAACAGCTGGCACAGCTAAGGTTCACAGAGTTGACCGATCCATCAAAAGGTGTGTTAAAATAAAGCCCAGTGAGGGCCTGTATTTAGTAATGTTTAAGCCTTTCCTCAAAGTGGCAAGCGCGCGGGCGTCACGCGGCACGTCCTGCCACTATACAGAGGTTTGTGCACTGATTTCTTTCTTTAGCTTCTGTGTATTCGTGTAGATGTATGCGTGTGAAAGAGAGATTTTTCCATTCTCTGGCTTTAAAAGAATTTTACATGGCTGCTTCATGTTGCCGCAGCTCTCGCTCAGCAGCGTAATCAGCACATCACAGGGTTTATTTCTTCAGTACCAGAGAGTAAGCAGAACAGGTGCCAACCCATCTAGACCGATTGATCAATATTCAAGGCCTTTTCTTTTGTCGAGGCCTATTATACAGCTCGGACAATGACGTTAATTATTTGGTTTTAAATTGGGTTTATTTGAATTGGCACTCATGCTCAGCGCAACATTGTGGCAGAATGGCACATGCAGTGTTTCTGCATTTGAATTCAATTCAGTTGAAATGTTTTTTTTTTTTTGTTCTGGTCAGCTTCCATTATGCAGTTTAGACCCTGAGACATTTGGAGCATGTGTTTGAATTCATCATCTGGGCCCTCAGAGGTGAAATGACACCATCAAGACATGAGCAAGAAAGCATAGCTGTTTCCTGTCTGAATTTAAAATCCTCTACGGTTAAATTCTTTGCACACCTGCTTCTAATACCCAAGTCACACACTTTGGACATATGGTAGCAACCGTTTCATGACAAAATTGAGGGAAAAAAATTGTGTTGATGTACTGTGTATACACACACAAAAGAAATCCAGGCGCGTCCAGGAAACTCTCCAACACATTTACTGTGTGTGTGTGTGTGTGTGTGTGTGTGTGTGTGTGTGTGTGTGTGTGTGTGTGTGCACAATGCAACTTGCAGGGAAAGATTTGCCACACAGACATATTCTGCACACATATTCTATCCCACTAAGTGATAGTCCTGAGGAAATGCAAGATAAAAATGGCAAGAAGCATGCTTTTCCATCATCTATAAACAGAGGCAGTTTGTTCCTGCTAAATTATACACTTTAGAAAGCTTATGCTATGAGATTATATGTACACACACTACTGTACACACAGCCTCAAATCTAGATCATCTCCCATTATCTGCATTTCCTGTTATACAGCTTATGAAGCACAGCAGCAAACTTAAAATCGTATGCAAATTTGGGATCATGTTAAATGTTAGAGACAGCGTTGGGGCTTTTTCGAGTCTCAGTGCCTAACCTTAAATTGTTCAGGGCAGATGCACTGCAGAAGAGCAAGTAACTTATATTGCTTCTCTTATAGCACCAGAAATCTGATGGTCTGAAAGGAACCAGTTCTGTCAGAGACTGGGAACTTAAGTGTCTTTTTGTTGCCATGACAACAGGTCAAGCAGGTCATGGTGTTTGCAAAAAACAGTATGCAAAAAACTGAATTTAAACTATATGTCTTCTAGACATGCACACACATAGTACATACACATGCTAAACCCCTAGCAAAGCCATAAACCAGATGGATTGTGGAAGACACAAATACTTGGCAGCGAACTGTACAGCATGCTTTCAGAATAAATGAAAAGCAGCCAAAATGCATATTTATGTTTCTAAAATGTGTAGAATGTGTAAAAAATTTAAATAACTCGGCAGCCAGACTGTTTATGATTTACCATAGTATATGATTTGTTTTTGTTAATGCTTAATAGTGATTAATCACATTTTTTTTCATCTAATTTCAAGCATAGATGTTTCAACATAACCCTAACCCTATATCCATATATATTAGAGATGTTAATGATTTATGATTAATCAACTAATTACTGTTAAGAATATAACCAATTAAAACGCATTAACTGATAAGGTTGGTTTTGTACAGTATGTAGTGGTAACCCTGACAAATATGCTGTAATCTAACGTGAGCTTTGCAATCCTCACTAGTCAGGCTGCTTACATGCTTGATAACTTATTTGAAGAGTCCGGTCTCTTTGAAATGATTTTCGGGTCACATCATCGTTATTTCATAACACTTCGATAAATCAGGCCGCTCAACCGCATGAACTGTCGTGCCAGGCTGATGTGTGTGCACAGAGGTGCACAGGTGGGGCTATTCATAGAGGGGTTTGTGTGTTTGTGTGTGAGAGAGAGGGGTTAAACCAATCCATACTCTGCACAAAATGAAATATTTTACACATTGTAAATAATACACATTAATTAAATATCATTAATCATTAATTATTTATGATTCTTTAACTATTATTTATTACATGCATTGAATCTGATTTTTCATCAGTGTGCTGTAATGCTATAATGCTGACTCCATTACGGGGTCACAAAAAAGTCAAAGTCAACGTTATTGTTGATTCTGCTACGTGTACAGTACATACATATAGAGAATTGAAATTACATTACTCTCAGTCCCCTTACACATAACACTAAGTACAGAAATTTAAATGTAAAAGAACAAAATAGTGTTTGCAAAAAGAAATAAATAAATAAGTAAATAAACCTTAAATAATAATAAATAATAAGACTTTAATAAATGCATTAAAGTCATTAGAAATAATTAGCGGTGTCAGATTTTACGTGATCGATTCTTGAAATATGAGTGGTTTCCAAAAAATATAGTAAGACCCAAAGCTAGGTTTGTCTCAGCCTGACATTCTTTACACAATGAAGTTTTGCGACATCCTCTTTTGTGCTAATTTGTGGACACTATTGGTGAATGAATGTTAATTCATAAAGCGAGTTGGCGTGTTAGCCGTTATACAGAGTGTAGAGCAAAGCTGTATCTGCGCACCGATGCTTTAGATTCAGGTCCAGAATATTTGATGTAGTGGTTTCTCGGAGCCCTATTTTAGCTGTCCGCATACGTCTGTACCGATTCCGTCAGACGCAAAATCATAAGCGGCCACAAAGAAGCTACCCAAGTCGAAAGTCTATTTTGGGCAGCTGTTTAATGCTAGGCTAACGCAGGCACAACTTTAGTTGGCATCATGACGTAGGCTTGCCAGTAATAATATTTTTAGCCGTGCTAGAACTTTTGTACAAATGGGATTTAGTGATTTATTAGTATTTTTTTTTTTAATGTTAAAACCATTTTTGCTAAGTGCCCTCATTATATTCTGGCTCATGCCGTTGACACACTTCTCAGTGCATGGATTAATTATTCGCCAAGCCACGGAGTAACGTCCAGCTTTGTCTAGCTACCTGAGATCTAAACCCGTGCAAATAACATGTTACGTTTACAAGCGTGCCTCTGACACAACTAGAGCTTTATTGCTTCTAAAGTGACTCTAAATAAGAGTTTGTTGCTACAACAGTGATAAATGTGCTGCAGAAAAACAGCCGGAGCGAACTTGGCAGATCCTGAGACGTGTATTTGACATGTTCAGTCAGAGTTTCCTGTTTTTCTTTTTTTTTTCATTTCCTATTTTAGAGCACGGTATTTTGCCAACGTGAGGCTTCAGGATGTTTTTAATGAACGTAAATAATTTGGTGCAAGTAATTCAGTCTTGCAAAAAAGCGTAGCTGGCTCATGAATGAAATATACTTTGGCTGACGTCTCTCTTCGGGTGGGTGTCTCTGTGTGTGTGTGTGTTTTAAAGAGTTCATCTTTGTTGTGCTAGATGAAAGTATAAAGCAGTGAGTGAGCGCTGGCTGGAATGTGCTTAGGCCCGGTTGTCCTCTGGACTGTAGCCTAGGGAAACACTTCTCCACGCTTTTTAGAGGTTAAACATGGCATTCTCCCCAAGAACTATCTCCACAGCCAGCCGTCGCTATCCAGGGCCTCCATTCATGGCAGAGAGAACCGTTCCTTGGCTTGTCGTTTTGGACAAATAAATTATTAATCCTACTGTTAAAAAAAAAAAAAAACCTCTGACAATCTTAATTGTCACATCATAAACCTAATGCTTTGCTTCTGTCAGGTCAATAAATGCTGCCAATGATGTGAATCGGCATGCCGGGTCTGTGCTGGGTCTGATGCTCCAACTCTGAGCTGTTCTGGTCAGAAGGACCCCGGAGGAGCAGTGGGTGGAAGGTTCCCAGTGTTCACGACGCATAATTCAATGCAGCTGTTGGAGAGACTCTGGTTTAAAAAAAAAAAAAAGTAAGCAAGAAAGAAAGAAGAAAAAAAAAAACTCTGGCTCAGACCAGAGACTTTGTTATGACAAGGAAAGAAATGGTCCTGTTACAGAGCCAGCTCGACTGCTTAAAGACAAAAACAAAATGGTTGTTGTTCACCATAAGAACTGCAGCAGCATTATGTATTGGAGGTGATGCTGTAGTGTAGGTGCGCCATGGTGCTTTTGTCCAAGAACTACTCTTTAATAGTGTTTTGTCTTCATGCGGTTTTGATGATCTGCATCATTTATTTGCCGCGTTGACATTATAACCATAACCATGCACTATAACTATTCTAGCCAAATAGAAAGCTAATTGTTTCTGTGCAATAATAGTTTTTCGTTTGCTAGTGTCTTGATTTGCTTAACTTGACCCATTCTATAAAGCATCACTAAATGTAGATGGCTATTTCAGTGTGAGAGATTATGTGAGCTGAATTCCTTGAATAGTTGCTGTAGTGGTTGTTGCTGTACTTACTGAAACCCTATTTTAGGTGTCCGCACATGCTCACATCCCATGCCGATTGCATGAGAAGCAGCAAATCATCTATGTTTCTTAATGAGGATAGCGTTAACTTGAAAACCTCCCATGGACAGACCATACTCCCGTCATATGCGGCCAAGGAACACAGCTGCTGATAACGATTTCACAACAAACCGCTGCATCCAAATTTCACAGATGATGTGGACATCACTGGCTCATAACTCTGCATCCACAGATAATCAGGAGTCCAGTACACATTTTTCTGAACTGACTCATGTGTCAAATGAAGCCGTACACCGCTCAGACAGACTCCATGCTTCCTTTTTAACATAGTTTTGGTGTTGGTTCAAGATCGTCGGTTTTGTTTTCGGACGTTTATTAGAAAGGAGAGTGTAATGCATGGAGGCACTGAGCTTCAACATTAAGCCTGTTAATAATACACCAACCCCAGTGCATCATTTGCTTTTGCACAAGGAAATGCAGAAATCCATCTCAAACTGATATTCACTACTGTACAATTTTTTTTTTTTTGTATTTTATAAATTGAATTTATAAGTTTGAATTTTTTTCCTCTCATCCATGTTCAGACTATCTGCTTCATGTCTTAAACCCTGGCCTCTCAGGAACTCCTTTAATGGCCCATTGCTTTGGCTATATTTAAAACAAATGGCCTGGTTTGATGTTTTTGCAGGACAATGCACAACCTACCGGCAGCATGTTGGTGTAGTGGTTAGCACTGTCGCCTTGCACCTCCAGGGTCTGAGTTCGATTCCTGGCTCTGTGTGCATGGCGTTTGCATGTTCTCCCCGTGCTTGGTGGGTTTCCTCTGGGTATTCCGGTTTCCTCCCACAGTCCAAAGATATGCAGATTAGGCTACTTGGCATTCCCAAATTGCCCGTAGTGTGTGAGTGAGTATGTGTGTGTGCCCTGCGATGGAGTGGCACCTATTCCAGGAGACACCCCAAGTCTAGATTTTACTCTCATAACAGTGTTCTGTTATTCTGCACAATCCAAAGTCCCGGTTTGACTTAAACTACCCTTGAATTTTGGGAATATACAGTTGACTTAAAATGGAGAATTCTGGTCATCCATGTAAAACATTTTAAAATCCTTCATGTTATTAGCTTTGTGCATATGGACTTTCTTCTTAAGTTCAGGCATCCTTTCTTTTCCACCTAGGTTGTAAGATGTAGATTTACTGAAAGATCTATGGTTGTGTGTGATACATTTTTTTGACTCTTGGCAGTGGTAACTTGATTGTGGGCTAAAATATACTAGAATTTATCAATCTTTACAAGAGCACCTGAGACACTGGACAATAAACCCAAAAGCATCAGTGATCCTCCACCATATTTTACACAGCGTTTGGGGAATTTTTCCTCTATACAGCACTATTTCACCAAAAATGTGTGTGGGGCTGAGATGTTTTTATAGTCTTAACTTGTGTATTTCCCATGATGCTTGGAAAACTTTATGTGCATCTTTATTTTGTGGGCTTTTCTTGTTTTAAAAAGCCTTTTTTTTTGTATTTCTTTTGGTATTTCGTATAGAGAGCCATCAATATCAGTAATGCAGCAGTCACTGGTTAGGCTAAACAAAAGACACCATTTTCCACTGTCACTCCGATCAAACTAAGGTAACTAGTGAAACACTAGAAAGCGTGAACTTAGTACGGCCACTATGTAAACCAGGGAAACGAATAAAATATTAAGTCATGTCTTTGATTGAGTAATACAAAGTCAGGTTCTGACTTACTGTATATCTTCAATCGGATTGCAATAATTCTGATTAGAGACTCCAATTTAACGGTCCGGATAAGGTGTCTGTTTACGTGCATTTAATCAGAATGTAACCTTTTTAGAATGTTCATTCTGCTCATCATCAAGCTTTAGAGTGTAACCTCTCAGTAATATGACAGAATAATAATAAGAAGTTGTTGTTTCTCCCGCCTTCTAGTTTATGATTGGTTCTTAGAATTCAGTCTCACCTACGATTGGCTAACATTTTAAATGTAGTAAAGTATGTAACCAATCAGCGCCCCTTCCTCAGCTAGAGAGCAGTTGAATGAAAGTAAAGACTGGTGGAAGAGAGATTTTTCTAGAAGAGTTTACCGACCTGGAATGAAAGCAAGATTGTCTTTTTGGAAAATCGTCACGAAAAATCCAATATTACCCCCACTAAGGGAAAGCGTGCAGAAACAATATAGTTATTCCACCAAATAAGAAATGATCACAAAGGGTTTCCATGACTAATATTTATTTGATAATTATCAAATATTTACATCACCCCTTTCATTCAGGTTTAAAATTCACTCTAATTGGGCCAGATCGGGTCGGACTGTTCCGACTGAACCGTTTACATGATGCATTAATTATTATTATTACTATTATTATTGAAATATTATTGTCCATGTAACAGCACATACTGAGTGCCATAAGGTATACTCAATCTCAACATTTTTAGGTAGATAAACGTTTGAATCTTCCCTGATGGGGTCCAATTACTGGCATATTTCCAGACTTTTGAATGTTTTATATTGACTCCGATTGTCATCAGGGTGCCGTCTGGATTATATTACACAGGACACACAAGAACTGCCTTTATTACAACCCTTTAAAATACAGTACAACTACTCCGAGCGAGCGAGCAAGTGAGCAATAGTGCGCAATAGAGATTGGTTCAGAGTTTTTTTGCACCTTACCGTTGCAACACCGCCATAAAACTCTGATTACCCTACCGCATGCATATTTCAAAGGCCAGACTCTGTGCTACTGTTGCTCTTGGCAGAATCTCCACTGCATAAAAGAAGTCGCTTTCTATTTTCCAAAGCATGAAAATTGTTCTCTTGTTTTTTTTTTTTTGCTCATTTCTAGGCGAATTATTTGCCTGCTAAGACACAAGAAAAGCTAAAATGTGACAAAAAGCTAGAAATGTGCACTGACCGCTACACGCCAATGATTTAAAAACTGCACTTAAAAAAAAAGTATACACAGTGCATACTGGATCACAGCTGATTATCATAATCAATATTTCATCTGTTTATGGATTGTTACAACATATCCATTACGTAATGTGTGAAATATCCATGTGATTATTTTGTGTTGGACACTCTTGGGATTTTCCCATGATGGATAATGAATAATTTAAAACGTCTGGATAATGAGAATAATTTGCATTTCGAGTCTGTTATGTTTAAAACGTTTTTCCATAAGAACGATTCTTGTTAAAAATCAGTTTCTCCAGGTGTTTGACTGGGAAATTGCAATCACATCATTCTGTATACACTGGCTGACAGCTCAATAATGTTGTTCTGTAGTTAAACCCGTTGTTAGGTGACTGCATGGCCATCGTGTCCTTGTGTCCTTGTGGTTCTACATCATCTATCCATTTTATGCAACATGACATGAAATGGAACTTTGATTCCATTTGCCCTCCACAAGAATGCCGTTCCGGAATGCTGTTAATCTGTGACATATTTAACTGGGTCTGTTTGACAGTGCATCCATAACTCCACATTATACAGTCTTTCCCTGATGTTAGCTGTGCAGCTGATGAGCTGATGACATAGTGAGCGAACGTCCAGTTAGGAGAAAATCAGCAACGAACTGAATCGAACCCTGTGCGTTTTTTATTTATTTTGTTTGCAGCAGCTGAAAATCGTTTCCATAGACAGCTAGTAAAACTGTATTAGAAAGGAGATATTAGGAGAGTGATCCATCACTAACACAAATGTGTGGCTCATTCAGATGCATTCCTTTGATGGCAGTGGTGGGAATTGCTTGATATATTTTAGACCGGCTTAGTGAATTAAAAACTGGTTATGTTTTGGGTTTTGGGTTTGACTGTAGTACAGAGCTTGATGTGGCTTGAAATCATTTCATGCAAATCAAATCTTGCCAATTATTTCGCCAAGAGTCACTCGCCAAGAGCCCTTTTTTTCTCCAAGCGTTTGTTGAATCAGTAACATGAAAGAGCTGACATTGGCCTTGTTGGTTTACAGTATATATATCATATATTTATACCCGGACTCTACTGTTGTGTACATTGCAATATATACTGAGTGTTTCTCTTTATTCATAGCTGATGAACTATAAATGTAATCAATGTCTTCAACAACCAGGAAGAGGTTTGGCAAAAGAGTTATACCCAACAGTCCTCATACAGTATGAGGATGGTACAAGTGTATACATATAGATAGTGATGTTGGGAGAAAATGCCATGTTCTCATATATGAGGACATTCGGATCTCAAGAGGATATAGAGACTTGAACGTGAAGATACACTGAGGGATGAGTTGTGGTTCATGAAGCCATTGCACACATCATCATGTTGGAAAACGATGATTCGAAGATGTGCTCCATTTAAGAGCATGCTTTAAAAAAAAAAAATTATTATTCACTGCACGAATGTGGTGCCTGGCTTAAGTCTTGACATTAGCCTGCCAACCTGGGCATTCAGTAGATTTATCACAGCACTCTGCAAGTCCTCAGCTGGAACTGGAATACTCGTCTTTGTCGAGCCTCATTGCTTTACCTTTCTAAGTCCCTTGCTTAACTCTGTGTGAACTTCGGATGGTTTTGTGGGTTTGGCTTCTGTATCCAGAAGCTGGCTCAAAATAAGAACATGTAGAACAAGAGTAATGACTTAAAATGAGTGATGACTTATTTGGCGTTGAGTTTTTGGGCTCAGGGTTGTGAGGTTACGGTATATGTATGTAATTAGTACTTATGTTTTAATAAAGGGTAATTGCAATGTTTTGTGCCAGAGTGAAAAGATCATGAGTATAACAAACGGTTAGTGACAGCAGTGTTGCAGCTGCTGCATTAATATCTGGTGGTGAAGAAGGAGCTCAGTTTCTTGGAGAAAAACCTCTGTATAGTGATCCAGCTGTGTTTCTATAGCCATTGGCGTTGACCAGAAGAATAAGTAGGCTGATTAAATGAGGTTCCTTTGCTGAGTTTACTCATTCTCATAGGATGAGGAGCTGTACAATCTCTGAGAGCCTTGTAGTAGAACCACTGCTTTCCATGAGGTGGTTTGGGGACCATTTAAAGACGCCTCCTGAAGCTCTAATAGACAGATGCCATTGGATAGAGACCATGAGGCAGAACGAGTATCCCCCTTAGTCTCGAATTTGGCTTAGAAACATCTGGGAATTGCCGAGTGAAAATACAAAACCTGTGGACTGGAAGAGATGGGAATTTGAGGATGGAAAAGCATAAGTGATATGATGAAATGAAAATATTTCACAGTGTGTAAGACACAGAAATGCTGTCAGCCTTTAGGGAAAAAGTTAAATTATTGCATAATAAAGCCACATAATTGGTTTTACAGAATGTTTGTGCTGGTTATAAATGGGCATTTCATGCACCAGTGCTGAATCATCAAACTTTTAAACATTTCAGAAGTAACTCATGTATCCACTGGTATAAAAGCCACATTCTTACATAATCAGATGTGGGCATTTGCTAATGAATGTCATAAATATACACATAACTCTAGTGGGTTTTGGAATTTGTACTTTGTACAGTGGGAAATTTTTTGGCTTAACCATTTATATTTGTTGTAACTGCAATAAAATTGTTACTTCTCTCACAGATTCACTGCTGTCAATCTAAAATGGGTTGGGGCAAAGGCCAATCCAGTAACGTATCACAATTTATGTATCACCACACTGACTCCAATATTGATTTTTTAAATTTTTTAAAAATATTTTTAAGTTCTTATATTTTTGCATTTCAGGTGTTGCCATTCCTACAGTATATAACCCTACAGGTGGTGCACTCTAAACTATTCACACATTGGCAGGCAGCACAGCATTCTGTGTGTTAGGAGCAAATTATTTGTCAAGTTTAAAGAATTGTAACAATCTAAAAAATGGATTTGGAATATTTATAAACTAATAACTAAAGTGCGTTCAGAAAGTCTCTCTGCAGTGACCAGGTAGAGTAGTAGTAGTAGTAGTGCTGTTTCTCTTTGCTTAATGTCAACCGTGTATTTTTGTGTGAAAATGTTTACCATCAAAGAAACAGTTTCTCTAATGGAGCACATATTTAAAACCGCCGATAAATACACAGATTTAGTACGTGGAAAATAAGCAGCTTTTCCAGAGACAAGAATATCACATTGCGATACTATGCGACATTTAAGAAACTGAGAATAATAATGAGTTTCATTAAACAAATATTTTCCTATAACATACTCTACGTGGTGGAGGGACTTTTGGAACACACATTGTTATTGCACTACAAATCAAATCAAAAGGTACCTAGGTATCTGGATAATATCATTTCGGGTGGTCCTTGGTGAAACAATATCTAAAACTAATCCAGAATTTTAGAGCCACCAGCTGATTTTCTTCTCTCTTTTGTATTCTGTATGCTGCATTCTTTTAGTATTCAAAAGAGGAAGATTGGTTTTGAAGAACACAAAAAGCTATAGATGCCACGAATTCAGAACAAGCAACACACTGATGAAAGAAAGTGTAGAAGTCAAGTTCAGTACACTTTAGGGAAAAACTCAACATCCATTTCTGTCTATGCGTACAGGTTATTACCTGTAAAAAAGAATTGCAGTATTTTGCGATTAGATAATAGCATGGGTCCATGCAATTTTTTCTCTAGATTTTCTCCCTAATTTATTCGTAGGAGTTTGAAAACATGCAGTCGGCTAGCATCACGTGTCTTGGAGGAAACGTTTTTTAGAAGTAGGGCTGAGCAATTAATCAAAAATGTATCAACAATCTAACGTTGTTGTTATTTTTTTTTTTATTCAGTTAAAACGTTCCTCATGGTGTGTGTTCATGTACTGTCCCCTTAAAAACATACTACCCAATTTGTGCCAAAGAAAATATGCCATGTCTGTCGTTTGGACACATTTTGGCATCAGTGAAGATGCTGAACGAAAAGAAGTCAAATGAAAAACAGTTGCAGCAACCAAAGGTAATCTGTTTCAATACTCGGTGCACAATCACATTACCGCATATGACTAGTTCCTGGCTCAATAAAAGAGAGAGACTGACAAGCTCCCTGCAACAAGTGCCTTCACAAAGCATATCTAAACTCACAATACACAATATCAAGAGGATTCAAGAAGATGGAAAGAAATAACTGACGCCATTTCTACTACATTACGAAGGATATAATATCCCAGCTTTAACAGTTGAGCTTATTCACAATACAACCTTGTCAGTGAATTATGAGGGCAAAAACAAACAAACCAATCTTTCAAGAATCATAGTTGAGACAAATGTTCAATTAATCATGATACTGAAGGCTAATTTAATAGTGCAACACTACTTGGAAATGCTATCCACCCTTTCCGCATGCCCAGAGCTCACAGGTCTGTACTCTGTTTCCTAAGCAACTTATACATTGCAGTAAAATATATTCTCTCTCTCTCATATATATATACTACCGTTCAAAAGTTTTAGAACACTTTCTAACTCCATGATGGTTCCTGATTTTTATTTCTTTCTACATTGTAAAG
>JAQQZT010000006.1:6709371-6721758 GCA_030068275.1 Clarias platycephalus
GAATGTAGAAAATAAATCACTAAACAAAAACAAAGAAATTTGCAAGTGTTCTAAAACTTTTGAACGGTAGTGTGTGTGTGTATATATATATATATATATGTGTGTGTGTGTGTGTGTGTGTGTGTGTGTGTGTGACATATTAAAAGAAAAACAGTGTGCAGTGTGTAAGTACAACATTGGACCACTAGATCAGTTTCAATGCATTTAGTAATAGATTATTTAGTAATAAATGTTTAAAAATACAGTGGTACCTTGGCATACGAATGCCCCACCATATAAAAATTCTGGCATTTAGAACTGAAAATTTGCAAGAAATTTGACTCGGCCTACTAAGCATTTTCGGCATATACACGACCAAACCAAGCGCCGGCTATGTTGCGCGCACATCCAGGAGCCGTTCAAAACTTACTCACAAAGCTAAGTGAAGTGAGTTTGCATTTTTTTTTTTTTTTGCTTTTTGTGCAAGATTTAGTTAAGAAATATCACCATGGGTCCCAAGACTGTTATCAAGTACGGCAGCAAAAAGAAAAGAGAGCCGATTTCATTTTTGTGCCAAGAGGAATTATAAATTAAGGTTCAGTGAGGTTTAATGTCTGTTTATTTCACATATTACTTAATTTACATGTCTTTTCAAATTTTTTTTTATATGCAAAAATATGATCATAATGTTGGAAATTGGTAATATTGGTAATATTTTTTGAGTGACTGGAACAGATGACCTGCATTTACACCATTTCCTATGGGAAAATGCGTTTCATAATATGAAAATCTTCGATATGAAGATATCGACCCCGGAACGGATTAAATTGGTATGACGTGGTACCACTGTATACTGAAGAGTATGCCAAAATATATTTCCTCAGTTGGAATCTTGATGATCGTGGGGGAGAGGATTGATGTAGAAAGTATCAGTAAAAAAAAAAAAAAAAAAATCCTTAATAGCTGGGCATTGAGGTCATAGTGTTATCCTCGTTAAACCATTCAGTGTGCCATTGTGCTCGATGGATCTGGGCATTATAGAAATCTTTCATCGTATCATAAAGGAGATCAGGGGAACTTTTGTAATACCATTTGTATTAATGGTAGCGTAATGCCGCTACTCTGTACTCCAAGTGTAAGCCATAGCAGGAAAATAAATGACTCCTGCAGTATAACATCCAGTAGGTTTTCTTTTAATTCATCAACCGTCTCTGTATATAGGCTAGAGGCCAAAGAGACCACACCTTATAGTCTGGAAAATATGATATATAGATGTGTGGACCTGATATTTTCATATGGTAATATTCATGGTAGTACAGTTTTTACAAGAAGTAACCCTGAAAATAGATTAGCATGTAGTGTTTTTGTTAGAGACAGATATGATTTATATCCTGAGTCCCTTTCTGAGTTAATGGTTCAAACATGTGCTCATTTATCTTTGGACTTTATTGACTACAGCCTGGTCAGATACAGTATGTTGACATTATATCCTGAACACTTTCTTCTTTAGTTTCTTTAGACTCTGTGCTCCCGCCTTTTATTATCATAAATATCAGAACGTGGTTTGATCGATCACCTTGTTTATATGTCGTGTTTCTCGTGCACATCATTTTACATTCGTTTCATAGATTTAAATCCTGCTAGTGCTAGTTTGCGCGGTTTGTTGTGAATCTATAGACACCCCTCTAATTCCGAAGACATAAATACGTCCTGAGGATTTGTCTGGCTTTTCTAGGCTTGTGGCAACAGGATTTCCATCACCAAATGAACTCAAGGTCATGCCAGTTTTTCAGTTTACCCTTTGTCTTTTATGTTTCCAACCTGGGTCATTATTACCTGTGATCGAGCACTGACAGGTTTTATTTGTCATGTGGTATATACAGTAGTTAAGAGTAAGTTTCCTTTCAGCATACTGAACCGGATGTGTTGATTATTGTTAAAACGTTTTGGTCCGTATAATTTAAAGCTCCATATACATGTCGGATGGATTATTTTAAAGCACACTCACTGTAGGTTAACACTTTCATGTCTGGAGGTTCATATTTGTTAATATAATCTTATAAAATACTAATATCTTTGGTGTTTGAGCTACACATCTCTGAAGTGGAGCAGGAATTTCCCCCGAACACAGGCCCTGTATGAGCCTTAACTTAATGCAAGCCCACACATTTCCTGCAAATACATCTTTTTGCCGATAAGCAGGAAATTGGCTCGTGCATGCTACCTGCTTGAATGTCAATAACACTGATTTTTCCACTGCTGGCCATGTGGTAAAATGTGTTACGGTTACTTGCTGATTTTTTTTTTTTTCATACACATTCATAAGTGAGGCCTGATGTTTTATTCTTTCTAAAATGTCCCTTTCTTTTCCACAGCTGCCGCTGAAGGGAGGGTGAACGGAGGTGAGGATTTCTTTCAGAAGGTAAGGAAAACCACATAGCTTTGGCAGGCCCTTGTGGTGGTATAAAATAGGTTGAAATCACATTGCACAGTTGTGTAAAAAGCAAATGACATACAGTACGGACATGTGTGGCTCAAGTGTGCCCTGTTGCCTTGGTCGCATGAAAGTTTCAGAATAGTCAAACGTCCCTGATTGCCCAAAGTGCCACGGAGTGTTGCTACGCTGTTGATTAATGACTTTTACATACCCCGTCCAGTTGGTGAATGATAATACAACTGTTTTTGCTGAGGTGGACTTGAATCCTTGTGTTGCCAAAGCCAAGACAAGCACATTTGACCTGTTTCGATACCTTTTATAGGGGAAATGGTTGCAGGCTTTTGAGCAGAGCACAGCATGGATAAACACAGAATAGTGAATGTGTGTGACTCGCCAGATGGCCCAGGGGTGAGAAATGCAAGCCAGGACCTGAGTGAGACCACGGCAGGTGGCCCACTCCTGTAGAAGACCTGGCTACTTTACAGGCAGAACGGAGTAACGCCTTCAAAATAAATACACTCTCCAGCATGCCGTGGCTCTGATTCACTGAAGAATCCCGCTCACACTAAAGGCTAAAAGGTTTGTATAACCTGAAAGGTGTGGGAAAATAAACCCACGAAGCTGAAGGAGCCTGTTTTAGAGGATAGACTGTTGTGGCCTGGACCTCAAACCTCTTCAGATAGTAGCAGCCAGAGCTTCAGGAATTCCAGTGCTGGCTTTTCAAATAATCATTTACCAAGTCGTGAGCCAAGTTAGAAGTAAAGGATTCGATGGAGAGGAAAGAGCCTGTGTTTTCAGAAATGACAGATCTGTACTGGGTCCCCACAAAAGATATTTTAAAAACTATTAAATGGGTTTAGGCTACATTAAAGACAGTAACCCTTTTGTAACACATTATACACTGGAATTCTCAGGCAGCAAAAATGGTAGCATATTAAAAAAAAAAAGCAGATCTAACAAGCTATTAGCTTATGTTTTCATTCATAAATAGTTTTAAAGCATCTGCGGGTTCTATAGATAACAAAACTAGTATGTCGTGAACATTCCAAAAATAAAAAATAAAAACAATATATTGTAGTAAAGAAACATTTATACCTGGAAAAATGTTCAAAAGTATTTATGAACAAATTTCTTGTAAAAATTTATAAATTTGCTAAAATATTTAATGTTGACAAAAATTATATCTGTTTATTCTCTCTCTCTCTGTGGGTCCATGTATATACAGTATTAGGGCATTGGGGGCTCAGTTGTAGGTTTCTCATCTGTCATGTGGAAACCCCAGTCACTGATGCAGTGATCTATCTATCTATCTATCTATCTATCTATCTATCTATCTATCTATCTATCTATCTATCTATCTATCTATGCAAAATATAAAAATAATTAAAAACAACTTCCATGATTGAGTAGCTTATAGTTCCGCCATTAGCTGCAACAACTGGAAGTAACTGTTACCTACTGTACATGACATCTTTTTGGTCCATTCTTCTTCTTTACAACATTGCTTTAATTCTTTGAGATTTTTTTGTGCGTTCTTTTAAATTACAGTTATTCTGCAGAGGCTTTACTGGTGTGCTTCAGATCATTGTCCTGTTACTTGTCCGAAATTACCCAAATTTTAGCTGTCAGAGAGATGTCTTCACATTTGTCTTTAGAGTACTCTGGTATAGAGAGGAGTTCATGGTCCACTTAATGACTGCAAGGTGCCCACGTCCTGTGGCTTGTGGTTTGTTCAAATGCAGTTTTGTGAACCTCATTCATGTTTCCATGTTCCTTTTAGACAAATGAACTTTGAACAAGTCTTCTTCTAATAGCGGACGTGATGGACTTGCACAGTCCCTCACTTGTTATCATGTCATAACATGCTCAGTGAGGCCTGTAGAGTCTGAGGTGTAGCTCTTGGATTTTATTGTATTTCTCTGAGCATTGCATGGTCCAAGCTTGGGGTGAATGTGCTGGGATGTCCACTCCTGGAAACATTGGCAACTGTCTTGAATGCTTTTTACTTTCTCCCTGTAGAACGTTAAACTTCAAATGATTTGGAAATGGTTTTATAAACCTTTCCAGATTGTTGTGTAGCTACAATTGCTTCTGTAAGACCATTAGTTATGTATGGTCAGACCAGAAAACTTCCAAATCCTCTGCTTTATAGAGGTCTGCACACCTGCTGATGATCAATTAATCAAGGGCTGATGATTAACAGCAGTTGGCTGAAACTTGCCCTTTTTAAATCCGGTGGAAGCAGTAAGGGGTTACGTAGTACTGGCCGAATGTTTTTTTTGTTTTTTTTTGTTAAATTAATATTTGCACAGTGAAAAAAAGTTAAAGATGTTGTTCTTTGTCTAAGGTTATATGTGCCAGATACTAAGTAAAGATACATTTTTATATATATTTTTTACACAAAAACAAATAGAATTAAGAGAGGGGTACTAACTTTTGAAACGTCAAACGTCTGTCTATCTATCTATATATCCATCTCTCTAGCTATAAATAGTCTCTAATTTAATTTAAATTATTTAAAATATATACTATTTAATTCAAAAGTGAAACTTTTATATATTCTAGGCTCGTTGAAGCTAAAGTGAAATGTTTAAATATTACAATTTTTTTATTTGGATGAACATGACTTACAGCTCATTAAAATAAAATATATATATATTTCACTTTACTTGTAATGATGTATATTAAATTACGAAATGTATATATAGATATGTATGATGGGAATCACCTTTATATAGAAATGCTATCACAATACCAAGGTGCTGACTCAATTTTTATTGCGAATAAAATTTATTATATACACAGGTTCGATATGCATTTTTTAATTTTTTTAGATTTTCTTTCAATTTGAAATGAAAAGTTAAAAATTTTCATTCAAAAAGTAAAACTCCACCATATTCTAGGTTTATATATTAGAGTTTCATGTTTTGAATTAAAACATGAAATTTTTTTTTTTAAACAGACTGTCATCTGTCTTTTGACTCGCACCTTACTACGTCCTGTGTGAGTGATCAGCATGTCACTTGTCAACCCCTGTCAGAGCTCCGGGAAGTTTTCACTCTCAGCAGCGAGTTCCCGTCTGTCATGGTCTCAGCTTTGCGGTTGAGCACAATGATACGTTCAGTCTCCATGGATGTTTACACTCATCCTGAGAGCTGGAATCAGTTCTCCAACTGAGACTCAACATTAGAAATTCTCACCATTCTTTCTAGTATGGACGAATACTGTGGCTCTTGTTACTGTCTGAGGATTTCCAGTTGAAGGCGGTGGGTGTTAGCAGACTACTGCAGCGTGATGTATGGTTTTTATCAGCTCTTTCCCTGGAGCTCAGGAGGACAAATGTAGCAGTAAAGATATTGTTATTGTTAGAATTAAATGTGACTGATTGAGCTTGTGGATCTCCTGTCAAGTCTTGTTCATGTTTATTTAAGCTTTACTTCAGCTGCTCCATCTTATATTTAATGCATATATCAAAAAGAAGTTTTTTTTTTTACTCTTGTTCCTGGACTGAGACTTTAGCCAGACATCCAATACCTCACTTCTAGATAAGGGACTTTCAGTGTATCTACCCTTCCTGCCAAGAACCCAGAACAGTTCTCTGACCATCGCTATTGCCGGATTGACTCATTCCTTATCCTGAGACGGAACAAACTTGTGTGGCGGCTGCACTTCAGCATTCTTCTCTTCCTGAGTCCCTCCAAAACCCACAATTGTGTATCGAGTGAAGACAGATTGTAAACAGAGAATTATTTGTAGCGGGACTAGTTCTGGAGGTAATGAGAAGCAGGTGTGTGAGTCCTGGAACATAATGGCTCTATTAGCACTTTTCATTGGGCACAATGTGAAAGCATGTTCGTAAACACTGCAGTACACTCGGACTAGCATTTAACATGAGTTCTTAACTAGATGAGGATAGTAACATGAGCCTGACAGAAAGCCTCAACACAATGGGTAGATGTTTTGCTTTAAAGCAGACTGTGGTTAGAGTAAATGTTAAATTTCTTCCGGATTGCTACTTTTCATTATAATAACAACCAGCTGTACACTCAAATGCTAAAATCATAGAAATCACAGAATATAGTGACTTGCATCAGTATTCACAACTCTTGAACTTTTTCACTTTTTTTTCGGAATCTGGAATTCAAATAAACTTGCAAAATAATTGACCAAATTTTTTAATTTTTAATATATAAAAATTATCAAACATTAAAGAGGGTTGTTCAGACTGCAGGCAAATCTGATTTGTTTGACAAATCTGGGCCTATATTTACTAAGCATTGCAGAATCACTCAGAATCGCGCTTAAAGTTGTTTATGAAACTTCCTACTCTTACTTTCAGCAAGGAGTAGGACTTCTCCTAGGAAAGCATGTGAGATCACTGTTTACAACACTGAGAGTCGCAAAGTAGGCTTCAAATTATAGTGTGTGTTATAGTTTTGACAGGTTATTGTGTTTTTCAATGGAGGAAAACCGAAATGGTGAAATCAGCAGCAGTTGTGTGAAAGCTTTATGCACATACACAAAACTTATAAATGCGTGACTCTGCTGCATGACGTTGTACTAATCAGACTGCAATAATCATTAATAAACTATTTTAAGTCCCTTTAATAGAGCTGTGTAGGACTGTTGTAATCTGATCAAAATGATTTAGAAAAGAAAGTGAAACTGGAGAGAGGATCAGTATACGTATACAAGTATAAGTACAGTATAAGTGTGTGTACCGCCACGCTGTAGACAGTGTTCATGTCGTTCACACACATTCTCAACTCGCATTTCCTGGAACAAAGGGTTGCCGCAGACTCCTTGCGTTTTCTCGCGTAAGTTCTTAGCGGATCTTCACAGTTGAACACACTCTCCTTTAACATTCCCCACAAGTAGGCATCAGGTGGTGTAAGATCGGGGGAATGAAACAGGTATGGGAAGGAATGTGTTCTGCCACCTGTTTCAAACACGACCATTTCCGTATGAGCGGAAATAATACTCAATACTATGAACTTTTTTCTCTATCGAGAGACCCATTTCCAACAACCAACTGCACAACTTTTCACTACTGGAAACACGTGTCTCTGGAGCTTTGTCCTCGTTGACACACGTACATACGTGTCTGAGATGCACGAGTTTCAGTACTGTATATTTTGCCGCATACCAGATTATTTCCGACACTGTCGCCTGTGCCAAACTCAAATCATCACTGTTTCAAAGCTGCCTTTTCGCTGTTACTAAAAAAATGTCTTTAATAGACTAGTTGCATATCACACACAAAAAAAGTATTCCATTGTTGGACGTATCTTTTATGAGCGCCGTGTCACTCAGTCTTACCAAAATGTCTCTCCTCCACGTCTCTGCCTAAATGCCATTTTCTTTCATCACCTAACCAGTTAGGATACCTCCAGAGGTGTCCTACATTTTGGTGGAGGTAGGAGTGATTTCTTATTTTAAGAATGTTGATTAATTGCTCTTAATCCTACTCATAAAAGTAGGACCACAATTGCGTTACTTTGTGAATTTTTGGCCACTTAATAGCAAACTTCTTACTCTGAGATGATAAGTCAATACAGGCTCTGACCTTTTGAACTAATTATCCACACTGTTATTTGAAAGTGATCAGATTGGATTTCCGACTGGCAGCCCAATTTCGACATACTATCAACCATTCTGCATTGGTTTCTCTGGTAACGATGCCGGAGAATCGCCTGCAGTGTGATATTTCCTCATAAATCACCCCAATTTCTGTATACTCCCTCTACCTTTGCCTGTACTAATGTACCTCACAAAGTACTATCAGAATTTCACTTTGTCTTCTGTCCAGGGACTATTGTTCTCCATTTCCATTCTGCAGTTAGGCTAGCCGGAGATTGCAGAGGGACTTTTTTCTTCTTTTGGCCGTATTACTGCTAAGTATGCAAAAGCCGCGCCCTTGAATTTTCCGTGATGCAAGATTAACCGTGTTTTCCGGAAGAGCAGCTGGCTTAACCACAGTATTTCCATCTTCTTTTCTTCCATCATCTTCCTGTTCATTTTTTAACCATGGATCCATGTCTATACCACATAACCATGTGGACTTGAATTTGTGCATCACATTGGGAGTGACGTAATGGACAGTTCCGATTCTGGTGGCCAAGGTATCCAGACTGAGACACATCTTTAGGAATCCAATTAGAATCTGATTTTACCTCAGGATGTGGTTCAAACTGGATTTGCAAAAATCAGATTAGATATGTTTTTTTTATAGTTCAGAATACATGAAAGCAATCTGATTCCTAACTGATTTCAAATTTGGATGTGGCAAAAATCACATTTGGGCTAGAAATCCGAACAATGCCTTAAATAAAAAGCAGAAATGTGTTGTTTTAATACTTAGTAGACTCAACTTTGTCTTACCATGTACAGCTGTCTTCTGGAATATATTGGTATATTTATCTCTTGTTCTTTGTAAAAATTTCTTTAGAAACCTGTCATACTGGTTGGAGTCCATTGATTAACAGCAGGTTTAAAATCTTGCCACAAATTCTCAAATAGATTGATTTCGGCAGCAAGTTAAAAATCAACGTCCTGTTGGAAGATAAAACCTCCACCCTAGTCTTAGGACTATGCAGACTAGAACGGATTTAGTTCTAGGATTTCCCTGTATTGGTTCCATCCATCCCTCTAGGCCTGATCCTTGACCAGTTTCCTAGTCCCTGCTGATACAAAGCATTAAAAAAAAAAACATGATGCTGACACCACCATGCTTCACTGTAGCGATGGCGTTCTCAGGGTGAATTTGGTCTAACTGGACTAGAGTACCTATGGGCTTTCACTTGGCTTTTTTTTTTTCAGAAATAACTGTCTCCTTACCACTTTCTCATAAAGCCCGACTTTGTGGGTTGTCTGATCAGTCAGCGGTTGTCCTTTAAACAGCTTTTCTCCTATGAGCTGTGAATCTCTCTAGCTCGATCAGAGTTATTTCTTTACTGCCCTCCTTACTGATTTTTCGTGGATGACCTCCTCTGAACAGAGGTGTTTTTATGTCATATTTTTTTCCATTTTCAATAAAGCATTTATTATTCCTCTGCATGTTCAAAGCATGTTCAAGATCAATTTCAGTAGATATATTATAATTGACAGCTCTGTGAACCTAATGGTAGCAAAAGAATCCTGACTTCCTTTTTCAGTTCAAATAAACACCCTCCTCCTGTTAGCACAAAGGCTGACATTGTGCTGTGTTTCTGTTATTAATTTCACTTTTTTATTTGCATCTGGCCTTGGAATGGATATGAAATCCTAAAAATTCAAAGCCCCTTTCGTATTCATTCCCTGTGGAATTCTGTATTGATTTCTCATCTGTGTGTGTGTGTGTGTTTTTTACACAGTACCTTGCCTGAGAATTGTTGGCTTTCTTAACTTTGGTTCACTTAACCATGGGTTTTTCCAAAAGTCCCAGCTTAGTAAACACACCTACTACCAATAAAACCTCCATTAAAAAAAGTGATATCAGGGAATATGGAACTTGACTTATCCTGTGTGCCAACTAGAAAGGAAAATGTGGACATGATCCGTGCCGTTCTACAAAACGTGTGCGCATGGAAACAGCGATCTGGCAACGGGGTCTGTCCCATCACATACTCTTCCACTCGCTGGACTGAGTACACAGGCTGTGAGGTAAGTTCCTCAGTGATGGTTAAGACTCCTGGCTCTCTCCATGTACTCAGAGTTCATGCCAATTTAAAAACACACTTCTCCCTAGGACAGGGATACTATGGAAACAGTGGTCATGCTTGCCTGTGATGTGGGCCAGGCCACTCCTCACGCCTACGAACAGATGACTCCTCACGGCCTTGCTCACTGTCTGTCTGCCTTCTTTCCGCTGAGCTCTGTGATGAAGTGTTCTCCTTGGCATGGATTTGTTTTTGTCTTTTTTTTTCTCTGACGCATGCTTATCCTGAAACAACAGGGGCAAGGTTTTTTTTTTCTTTTTTTCTTCTTTTTCCCTCAAGCCTTAAACTAGGGTCTGTCTAATTGCATGTGTGTGGTCTGAATATTATTTATCATCCCATGCAAACTTTAATTATGAGAAGCTTGTTTATTAACTCAACTCGGCCAAACTGTTTATGATGCCGTAATCATATGCTTCATCGCTCACAGTTGAGCTGTACGCTAAACAGTACCAGGGTGAAATATAAAGGTCATGTTCAGGGTTAAGGTCTTTTGCTTTAATCTAAAAGCAGAGTCACGTCTGCTTTTTTTAACAGAGGAAATGCAGAGTGGAGTGTAGGTCAACTCTCATTTACAACTCACACTCCAACCCCTACCCCACCCCCCTCAGCTGAAAGCCGACTGAATGAAAAAAAAGAGGCAGTACATAAGGCTAAAAATAGGAAGGAATGTGCTGCTAAATCATGAGGACTCTGAGTTTAGGTTTACTTTGAGGATTTTAGGCTTTGTAGGTCTTTCCCTATAGGACCTCCCTAAAGAAAAGATCCAGCCAATGATCTAGCAATGATCAGATCACCACCGTGTACATCGCTGTTTGCATGGAACAAGGGAGTTTTCCATCTTAGGAAAGCCGCTGTTGGATTTCATGCGGCTTAGTGCTTAGCATTGTCGCAGAGATGAGGGTTCGATTCCCGCCTCGGGTCTGTGTGCATAGAGTTTGCATGTTCTTCCCGTGCTTGGTGGGTTTCTTCCGGGTTCTCCGGTTTGTTCCCATATTCCAAAGTCATGCAGATTAGGATAATTTTAGCCATATGGGTTACAAACACTGAGTAGGCTGGTTTTACTGTTACTGTATGATTACTCAGAATGAAGTAAAAAAAAAAAAAAGGCTCGTGTCTCTAGATGAATCAATTATTCTTTCATCTTTGGAATCTAGAAGAAACCTACTTGCTCACAGAGAGGACATGAGAAACTGCAGACAGACCAGGATCAAATCAGGTTATGAGTCAACAAACTTTGAAAGAATGGAGAGTGCTCGTCCTATCATCTGGAGATCGTGATTTTGATTCCTGGGTGATGTTGTAACCTCTCGCAGCCGGAAGCCTAGAGAGAGCCGATTAGCCGAGCTATCAGAGGCGAGGCATGAGAGGTACTTAGTGCTCCAACATTAATCACGGCTCTACAGCCAATCAGGGGCGTCTGTGAGCTCACGCAGGTGGAAGGAGCGGATAGCGCTGCCCTCCGAGACTGTTACGCCGCCCCCAACAGTGCGTGAGCGAGCAGTTCGAAAAGATACGGTCAGCTGGCGTCACGTCGGAGGAGGAAACACGTATATACACCATGTTCCAAATTATTGCGCGAATGATATCTTTCTCTGAGTTTCATAATTAACTAATGCAAATGACAGTCAGTATAATTTTCAAGTCATCAACCATTAGGATATAATTCAAATTTTATTGAACAAACCTCCTAATGATAATATTTATAAAAAAAATAAAAATGCACTGTTCCAAATTATTATGCACAACAGAGTTAAAACATTTTATAGGTTGTAAAGAACTGAAAATAGGCTTTTGTTGAATTTGCAGCATTATGAGGTGATATTTACTGAAATCAAAAGCTATTTAAATCAAAAACATCCTAACAGGGCATGTTACATCTTGACATAGGACCCCTTCTTTGATATCACCTTCACAATTCTTGCATTCATTGAACTTGTGTGTTTTTGGACAGTTTCTGCTTGAATTTTTTTGCAGGATATCAGAATAGCCTCCCAGAGCTGCTGTTTTGATGTGAACTGCCTCCTATCCTAGATCCTTTGCTTGAGGATGCTCCAAAGGTTCTCAATGTGGTTGAGGTCAGGGGAGGATGGTGGCCACACTATGAGTTTCTCATCTTTTATGCCCATTGCAACCAATGACACAGAGGTATTCTTTGCAGCATGAGATGGTGCATTGTCATGCATGAAGATTTTGCTACGGAAGGCACGGTTCTTCTTTTTGTACCATGGAAGAAAGTGGTCAGTCAATATACTTTGCCGAGGTCATTTTCACACC
>JAQQZT010000006.1:6768843-6782545 GCA_030068275.1 Clarias platycephalus
GTGTGTGTGTGTGTGTGTGTGTGTGTGTGTGTGTGTGTGTGTGTGTGTGTGTGTGTGTGTGTGTGTTTGTGTGTGTACTTTTTGTACTTACTTTTTGTAAGTTGCTCTGGATAAGAGCCTCTGCCAAATGCCTAAATGTAAATGTGTGTGTGATCGGGTTTTTGTGATTCAGGATCTGATACTTTCGTGGAAGTGGGCATGCCGCGGAGCCCCTCACACTCGGGAAACAGCAGTGAGCTAAAGCAGATGCTGGCCTCCTGTAAAACAGCCTCAGGCAAGAGACAGGCTGTGGAGTTACTTCAGGGCACAAAGAACTCGCATTTACAGTATGTTCTTTTATCCAGACACACTCTCACAAATGCATAACACATTCTAACCGCTAGATAAGGGTGTGCATTGTTACTAATTTTATGCAGAATTTTTAATGCCTTTTAAAGTTCAGACATCATCTAGTCAAATGCCAATAAATGAATAGAAAGACAGAATAAGGACCAACTATGTGTCTGGTGTAAAATTAATTTACGGCATAGCAATCATCAATAGTTACACAGTGATTGTTTAATAATGTTTTATTCTTTATTCAAATGTACTTTTCCTGGCAGCTTTAGAAAATACACTGCATGGCCCAAAAAAAAGTCACCGTTTGGATTTAAGTAAGCAAATGCTTAAGAGCCTTTGATAGGGTCATTATTACTTTAGTGATTAATGTGTTTCAGCTGACAACAGTTCTTTTATCCCTAACTGATGCATTAAATAGCTTCACATTTCTTAAACAACCAAGTCAGAATGTGATTACTGAAATTACCGGAATTGTGTTCGGAACTGTCAAGTGCATTATTGAAACTTAGTAGGATAGTGCTGAACCATCAACTACACATAAAAAACATGGTCGGAAAAATATCACGGATGGCCGTGATCGGAGATCACTATCGACAGTAGAGATCATGATTATGGTTAATAGCGAAAATAGGAGCATTTCCACATGAACAATGTAGAAAGAACTCACAGGATTGGAACTAAAATCCTGTTGGCTGTGGGCTTTCTGTTATTATCATCACTGTCATCTTTTTTATGACCTGTACAGTAGAGCCATTCATAAGTCACATAACATTTCTTAATATCTTCTTAAAATGTATACACTCAAAATTAACTATTTTTTAATAAATGTATTGGCAGGCTTAGATTTACTTAGACCACTCCTTACTATTAATCAGAATTAACTCCATTTCCTTGAGTGTCTGATAAGAAACAGAAACGGGTTGTCAATCAGAAGGTACAGTATAAGGTATATTCAATGGTTTGGATTGCTAACTGTAACATACTGTAGCGTGATATTTATTGGGAAAGTATACGCTATTATCCAGCAACAGCTATGTGCCCCAGCAGGTCTTCTTCTAGTGCTCAGGGCAGTTTTAAAGGTCAGTGGTTGACGTCAAACCAATAAATCGCTATGGAATCTTTGCCTTAAGCTGCGTGACTCCTGTAATAGAGGCAAAGGAGAATTGTATTGTATTATATAAATAGTCTCTACTGACAATGTGCGTATGAAGGTGTGGTGATGCTATGACTTTTGTTTTTGTTGTAGTAAGGGAGAATCTGCCCTCACTGTTGTCATTTTATTACAAAAGTCTTATCTCCCTTGTGTTTTCTTTTATTTTTCCTCCTCTTCCCCCTCTTCTTCTACTCTACCTTTATCTGCCTCTCCAGTTCTGATTGTTTGCTTTCCGACTCGGACTCCAGTGCTTCCGAGAGTCCCGTGGCTGATAAACGAGCTCCGGGAAGTGAAAGAGCTGCCGAACGAGCAGCCCAGCAAAACTCGGAGCGCATTCGTCTTCCGCCGCAGTCCTCTTTCTCCAACATGCAGGTACTCCAGCATGCACCTTATCATCTCCCTTTACCATAGCCAGAGTAGCTACACCATCCATTACGCTGTTCAGGAAATCCAGTATGCAACATTTCTAACAAGCCACAATGCATAGATTTGAGTTCTTCAAGAAGTACTATGCTTGTAGGGATGCTGTACTTGTTCTGTCCATTAGTGTATGGTACATACTTGTGACAAAATGAGGCAGTTTAGCTCATGCCTTTGCATCTCTGTAAAGTAAGCTGACAGGTGATTCATAGGACAACTTCCTTCTTCCCCACATAGCCTAAACACTTTCTGACTCAATCCTTTCTCTCCAGGCCTTTGACTATGAGCAGAAGAAGTTGCTGGCAACCAAAGGTAAGTGGTAGACAAAAGAACACCTCTATTGAAGTGTTGGTATCCTGCCTATAAATTCTAGAGACTTCTGTTGGTCCCCAGTTTCCTGTCTCTGGCTTGATCCCACTATCCAAAACCATGGCAGTAGTTAGAATAGTGACTTTTTGATTGCCCTAGATGTGATTGAGTATGTGAGTGTGTGTATTTATGGTTCTGGCCTAGAATTCAGAGTGATAGGCTCCAGATCCAACACAACCCTGATCAGGATAATGCGGTTACAGAGGACGAAAGGACAAATTAACGTTCAGTTGCAAAATAACTAAATGAGGCAGTCTGATGTTTAATCCACCGTGCCAATAGAATAGAACTGATGATTTTCCAAGGGCAAAAGATTTGGCAGTGTTTAGCATGTCATTACAGCAATGGTTCCTTTTACAATAAACATCCCGCAATACTTTTACAATAAACAAAATCTTAATGACCTCTTTCGCCGATCCATGTGCTGGTCGAGCATTAAAGATGCCAAATAGTAAACTATTATTATGAATACAGTGGATCTGACATTGCCACTGTTTAGTCAACGTTCTTGTTTTGATTGATTAACTTAGGGCACATCTTTGTATCATGTACTTTTTAAATTCAAGTAAAGAATTTACAGAAAGATTTGTGGTTCGGTGCATTTTCAGCCATGCTGAAGAAACCGGTAGTGACGGAAGTGCGAACGCCAACAAACACATGGAGCGGCCTGGGTTTCTCCAAGTCCATGCCTGCGGAAACCATTAAGGAACTGCGCAGGGCCAACCATGTGGCCTACAAACCTACCATGTCCACTACGTACGAGGTGAGAACAAACTCTGGATCTTTACATGGTGTTTCGAAAATGGGTTTACACGTCTATGTATGTCTGTTGGTGGAATGCAAACCTCCTGATATGAAGTCAGTAAGTCAATCTAAATAAGAAGTCATTCTCCTGCATGCTTTAGTTTTTCCTGCCTCAACACATCTGATCTATCTCATGAATGACGTTAACCAGAGTTGATGAGCAGCAGAAATATATAATTTTAGGGTTTAATGGTCAGCGATGAGAAAATCCAAAGTGAGTGGACAAGTTCCTAATATGGAACAGTTTGTTCAGTGTCGCTACTCAAGGCTAATTTTTCAGACGTTCTCAGATTATTTTTACGAGCTCCATGAGTTAGGAAAGCTTTACCCCTCACATAGTAAACAGTAGTGATGGAGCTTAGTTTTGTTTCATGGCAGGGATCTCCGCTATCACTCTCGCGCTCCAACAGCAGAGAAGGAGTGGGAAGTGGAAGCGACTCGGACAACTGGAGGGAGAGGAACGGGAGCGGGCTCCCGACACACAGCGAGTTCCCAGCACCTATCAGTCCCAAGAGGAAGCAGAACAAGTCAGGTAAGCAGCGCAGAAAGACTTAATCAAGAGATTAATCATGCCCAAATACTGTACCTGTAGTCCTCCTTTAGAACTGCTGGACACTTGCAGACCACAAGACCACCGTTGAGCTTTTTGGGGTGTTGCCACTATAAGAAGACATTTTTCGGGGCCTCCGAGTGGCACGGTGGTAAAGCCTTATCATCCGGAGATCGCTAGTTCGATTCCCGGCTGATGCTGTAACCTCTCGACAAGTTTTAGATGTGAAGAGAGCTGATTGACCGAGCTCTCTCAGAGGGGAGGGATACAAAGTACTGTACTTTGTGCTCTTACATCAATCTCAGCTCTACAGCCAGTCAAGCGGATAGCTTGTACTGGCCATTTTTGCTAAACTGTTACCCCAATGGCGGCGTCATGACTGGTAGTAGTGGCCTTGATGGGGGGAACACACCAATGATGGGTGGAAATTGAATATGACTAAATTAGGGATGAAAAATCAGGGGAAAATTCCCCCCCAAAAAAGAAGACATTTTTCTTTACATTTCTCAGCTAACAATTTTTTTAAGCTGGTTGTTATACAAAATATATCTATCTTTCTTACAGTTGAACACTATTTGAGCAGCAGTAACTACATGGACTGCATCTCTTCAGTGACCGGAAGTAATGGCTGTAACCTCAGCACCTCTATGAAAGGCTCTGACCTGCCAGAGCTCTTCAGCAAACTGGGCCTCGGGAAGTACACAGATGTCTTCCAGCAACAGGAGGTACTGTCCAAAAAAATAATAAATAAACAAATAAAAAAAACTATCCAAGAGAGATTTGTAGGATTTTCAGGTATCAGGCTTAAGGAGCCCCAGCTGGTCCATATTGCTGGTCCATTATTGTAGTCAGATAATCAGACTTCTGAATTAGTACTTGAAACAACTTTCTTTTTCTAAATATAATCTACAACAAACTGTACTCGTTTGAGATGCTGAATTTTAAAACTCTAAGAGAAAGAGAATCCAAACTGTGACTTATGCATCAGACCATTAGCGATGTGTCAGCTCCTACACGGTCAATAGCTGGCATTTTGTGTTTCTCACAGATTGACCTGCAGACATTCCTCACTTTGACTGATCAGGACTTGAAGGAGCTGGGAATCACTACATTTGGAGCACGCCGGAAAATGCTACTGGCCATCTCAGGTGTGTGATTTCTCCTACTGTCGTGTGTGTGAGTGACCAGTTTTTAATAATGAATGCATGGATGGAGCTGTCAGCTGTACCAAAAAAGCATTGCAGAAGTGTTTTTTTATTATTATTATTTTTTTTTTACTATTTTAACTTACATAGTTATATGTTGTTGCTGTTAAAAGTGGATTGCAATCAATTGAGCAACTTTTACTTGGAACCAAAGACTGAGAAACAACCTCAAACGGCTCACATTCCTCTCTGATACTGGATAGATGCAGACGGTTACGAGGGCTGTACCGAATATAATGCAAAAGTGCGCATAACTGATTTATTAACTGACATAGGTCATTCAATTTGTTCATGTTGGTAGACTAACTCTTCCTCTATACAAAGGCACTACTCAGCATACTAGTATTCAACACAAGAGATGCATTTGCCCCATTGTTGAACCCAACTCACAAATCATCTTTGAAAATTCCTTTTGTCCCATGGCGCTGCACAATGTTTACAGAGATGACAGCAGTGACAAGAGCAATGTGCACAGATGGATGAAGTTTAAAGAAGGGGAAACAATCATTGAGGACAAACCACGCAGCGGGAGACCTTTAACTTTGAAAAAGAAGACTCGATAGTTGAGTTAAATGATGATGCAAATTCATTGCTTGTGAGTTGTAACTTTGTATAGAGGAATAGTTACTCTAACAACATGTACAATTTGAACAATCTAAGTCAGTTAATAAATCTGCTATACCCACTTTTGCATTACATTCGGTACAGCCCTTGTTATTATCTGTATCTATATCAGACACGGATGTGAGCTATTCGAGGTCGCTCTTATGTTTCTCAGTCTTTGGTTTCAATCAAAAGATTGCAATCAACTTTTTACATAGTTGTGGTAAAAGCTTCCACAATCTAATAACAATAACGGTTTTTTAAAGTTTGATGCAGGTGTTTCTGTTGATGCTGATGCTCTCCCAAGGGATTAAAATACAGAGTCCAGGTCTGGGGATATCTCAAAGAGCCTCTTTTTCAGTGTTAATACTTGTTGTTATATTTGGGCAATGCTGACATGCTTGTGAATTCCAGAGCTTGGAGGTACACGGAGGACAAGGCCAATCTGTGTTGAGGACAGGAAATGCCTGTGGGCCAGTGTTTATTTCTCTTGCTGAGGTCTTGAGCCAGTAAAAAATGTACTATAGTCTGGGGTGATGGAATCTTGTACTGAGAGACGAGCATCCTGCCTTTACTTTTTGTGTCCTTTGTAAGAAAAAAAGATGTATTCCATGGAGCTCTGGATCTCTCAAGTCTGGTGGCTCTCTAAAACACTGCAGGCACTGCTGGACTTTAGAAAGCATTTATAGATAGACAGACACTTTATAGATCCTGGGGCGAAATATTTTTTTAACAGACAAATAACACACAACAATGCTGCTAACAGATATTTATCATCAGGTAAGGTAAGTAAAGTGTTTGTGTGTATGTTCTGTAGTGTATGGATGTCCTGCAATGTTAAAATTGACATATTTGTAAGGTACTCACTGATGCCTCTGTGTTTCTGGTGTGTTTCACAGATCTAAACAAGAACCGAAGGAAACTCTTTGAACCACCAAACATCCGGTCCTCGTTCCTAGAGGGTGGCGCCAGCGGGCGCCTGCCCCGCCAGTACCATGCTGACATTGCCAGTGTAAGTGGGCGCTGGTGAGCCCCGGTCCTTCTGATGCTCAGTAGACAGCCTTAACTGCACAAAGCCATTCCCGATGCCTTAATAAACAATACTGGACCAAACCCTGGGGGAAAAAAATACACAAAGAATGTCTTTTGGAAATGAGGTTGAGTTTGGAGGACTTGTGTAAATGTTGAATATTTTGTACAATATGGTACTCTTTGCAGTATGGTACTCATGTGGAAATGAAGGAAATGCTGAAGGATTTATAAAGCTCCTGCACTGTTGTTGTATAAGGAGCTGTCTGTGTACTTAATTCAGTATTTTGATTTTTTTTTTTTTTATTTAAATCTTTCTCTTAGACTTGTGTCATACTAATTCTTTGCACTTTAAGAGTACTAAATACTTTGCCTGTGGGCTGATTTCTCTCTAGTCTGCCGTGCAAGATGTGCATAGAACGTACAGTATATACTGTAGCACTTACAAGGTTACGATTAAGACCCTTTGATTAAGGGCTTTTTTTTTTCTTTTTGTTTTTTTAGGCTCTTTAATTACGATGCATTGGAACTCCGATTGTTTACTCAGCAGTTTTTAGCAGTAGATAGTTCAAAGACGAGATTTAGGTCCATTTGTTTAGCTAACATGACTATGAACACATTGACTGCAGTCTTTCTGATCATGACCAACAAACTGCAACCAGAGATGTGCATGGGAATGTTTGTCTTCAGCAAGCTTACGTTTAAAAATCGTACGACATACATACAAAAATGTATCATGGAATCATTAGGAAATCCAAATCCAAGTTTAGCTGAAACTATTGCAGATGGATATAAACAGAAAGGAAAAATATGAAGCTGGTCAGACTTGGGCAGCAGTGGCAAGATTTAGCCATAGAATTTATGACTTTTTAGCCGCTTCATCACCATGGCGATATTGGAGTTGCCTGAAAATTAGGATTTTTTAAATTTGTTTGTTTGTTTGTTTTAAGAAAAAACAGCAGTCAGTCTAAATGGAATAAAATTCTCCAAGTGGAAACATGAATTCACTTAAGGGGAAAGGACACAAGGCATGTATTTGCTCTTGGTTTCATTTCATGCTGACTTGGTGAATTTTGACCTGTGAAGTCTTGGATTTGTCAGTAGCCTCTTTGATTGTGGTAACTTTTATAAGGAAAATGAAGGTGCTGCTCGCTGCAAGTTCGAGACATATGAGGCTTTTTCTTTTCCTCATTCTTGTCCTATTGCTTCTTGGCGCACATCAAAAAGAAAATATCTGATCTGTGTCCACTAACATACTCTAGGCTTATTTTTTTTATCCATGTTTTCTTTCTAATTTCTAGGAATTCTTTTCTAAGGATTTTTGCTATCAATGTTTGCACCCTGACATCCTTCATACACCTCTACCAAAGGATGAAACACACACTCACAATGATCAAATCCTGAACCTTACTAATGCAGCGCTTTAGTTTGCAAGATCCAGCTGTTTTAACTACCTCTTCGTCTGCCTTTCACCACTTTCTTTATGTTACGCAACTATAAAATAAGACATTTCAAAAGCAAGTTCATTTGTGTGCTTTATTACATTCAAGTTAAATGTTAGGGTCCCTATGTGCCATTGCAGAATCGAAAGGTACGAGGTCCATAATCCTAACAGCGTATAGGCATATAAAGCTGTGAATGTTGCCAGTCTTCTCTCGAGGTCGAATCCATCAAGTGCCTTTTTAAAGCTTTTCAAAAACGCCTTTTGTATTTTATTACAGTACAGCATTTTAACACGGATGTAGCTAAACCACTCCTGCAATAATCCCGTCACTTAATCTTTACATGTATAGTGCTATTGTATTTGCATTTAATTGTTCCATATTTTGTGTATTACCTTGTGATTAGAGGTATTGTTGAAACACTTATTGTGCATATTGCAGTTTTGTAGTCTTTTAGAATTTTGCGTATTAGTTTGTCGTGGTCATTTCCAGACAGCAGCGGATGATCAGTCAGTAGTTCGGTATGTAGTGTTTGATTTAGGGTTTTATACCAAATATGGTAAGTACAAGCGGAAGTAAAAGAAAAAAAACTTCCCGTCAGTATTAACTGCAAAATCAAATCAACCGACTATGCAAAGAAATCGCTTTGCCATATAATGTATGTTTTCTACTTAAAGCACCGCAGTCTTGTTCCAATCAAGTTCACGAGCTGCCTGATTTCAGTACCTTGCTGCTTGCTTGATATACCTGATTAGTGCTTTGTATGCATCAAATGCTTTTTTTAATTTTATTTGTGCGTGTGACTTGTGAGTGACCAAACTGTAATTGATTTATAGATGTATTTGTCTTTCACTCCTTAAGAGGAGAAAATAAGGGAAACTGAAAAATTTTCGTCTTAATATTTTGACATGGCCTTATAACCAGGGCCAGCACTTTTTATTTCTATTTCTTTTTTATTTTTAGTCACAACCAAATGAACAAATGCTCTGTGATAATCATGTACAGTGGCGTACAGGATAACAGTATTGGAGCGTTCGTATTATCGCTGATAAGGGAATAAACAAAAGCACTAATCTGTTTTGCTCTGCCAAAAGTTTTATAATCCCTGTCGTGCATATCTGTAGTTGGATAAATTTTTAGTTGGCCAGTGGCTTGGAATCTTTTGGAATCTGTGAGTTTGACACAGATAAAATACTCTTTGGTACTGTTATGATGTAAAGTTGTATTAACGCCATAAACATGTGGTACAATCGAATGTTCTTTACATGTTGGAGGCCTTGTTACGCAAGAATAAAATGTATGCAAATCTTTCAGATGTTTTCACTGTTTTTTCATTGTGTGTGCACTCTTATTTTTTTAATGAGGTTAAAATTGAGCCAAGGCTTACTCTAGTTCCATTTAATAACAAAATCTGTTTAAAATGCAATGAAGAAAAGTGCAATTTGCCAGATCCTCCGTGATCCATCTCTCTGGAATCCTCAAATGAACCCGTCCACCTCTAGTATGGCTATTTGCCGGCTCAGCTTCATCCATCTAGTCGCTGTTGCTAAGCACGTGGAGCCAGCGACACATGCCATTCTGCTAAAAAGAGAACTTGCCTTGTGTTTGAATGAGCCGCCGCGAACGCGACTACACCCTTGCTGACTCATACAATGACACAAACCTGTCCATGTCCTCAACAGCACAGACATTTCTCTACATCTCTAACGTTCTTATTATGTCTCAATGTCTAAACAAACTTTTCAAGTTATACTGTAGGAAATTCTATGAGCAGAGTAGAGGAGATGGCAATATTTAAGCTGAACATAACCTTTCTTTATTATATCATCTTATAGTGTAAGTTCAGACCTTTTGGATGGAGGCATACAAAAAGAGAAAAATACATTTACTGTTTTAGACTTGTTTTTATTTTCATCCGGTCAGGTTTTTTAATCTGCATGATTGAAATCCGGCCATGCTGTTTAGATCTTGGACGCATGACGGAGACATCAGAGGCCCTGGATTCCCCACACCACATTAGAAAACCATCTAGAATTAATTTTAGCGGATGTAAACGGACAACCCAATCACCAGTGTTAATTAGGAAGTATTTTTTGTAATGAAGCGTGCACAGAAAATTACAAAAAATAAATAAATAAATCATCCTGTCATTTTAAGGAATCTGTCATTTCCTTACAAATCTGTTTCGCATTAACGTATTAGAGTTACCAGAAGATTTCTAAGTATCTTTCCAGTATACACTCTGACCGCATGCTGTTTTTCATTGTGGAAACAAAGAGTAAATGATCTTTGCGCTTGGAAAAAGTTCATCTTTCATCAAGTATCCAAGCACCCAGTGCTTGTATCATGGCTAAACTCAAGACCTGATGGTGTTGGTCGGTCAGTCGAGTGGTATTGTATTAAATTAGACCGGACAGGACTGAAAGACTGGATATCAGTCTTTCTCCAGCTTGTCTGTTTCTTTCTATACGCCTGGCTCTAATAACAATTTGCTGACGAGAGCACAGTTTTGTGATTGCTCAGTGCACTCGTCAGCATTCGAGCCAGAGAAAGGCTCGGTTTCCTTCTTTTTTCAAAGTTGTTGTTTGAGACAGAATGAAAAATTTGTATTTTATAAGTTAAATGGGTGTATTTTTGCAACAAAAAGAGATCATTACAATAAGAAGCTCGCATGTTAAGCGGATAAATAATTTCCCTGACACCATTTCCCTGACACCCTGTCAACATTTAAGCCTTGTTGTGTTTTATTGGGTTTTTCACTAGAGGGCGATAAAAGCGTAAATGTGTGCACTGGCATCGGCTTCCCCTTTTTTTCGTTGTTCATCTTTCAGCTCCTTCTGTTAAGGGTTCATCACAACTGGTCTTTCATGACATGAGCATTTGATTTGGCACAGGTTTTTACACCGGATGCCATGCCTAGCCATTTTTATCCGACTTGAGACCAGTATTAGAGGTTCCTAGTGCCTGGATGGCTGGATTCTGGGAATCAACTGTGTAGCAAACCGAGCTTTCCACATGGCAGGCATGAAACTTAGCACTGAGCCATCAATGCCGCCTGGCTTTCCCTTTTTTCTGCGTTTAAATTATTCATCAGTACAATTTATTATTAGTACAGAGTCCTCAATTGTACAAAAATCGACTGTGTGTTTGGGGAGGTTACTGTTTCATTATTGATTAGCTTACCTTCACAGTACCTTCACAATAATAACCTTGAATTAATAATTAATGAATAAATAATTGTTAATGGACTTTAAGAATTATTTTGTAATGCAGGGCTGAATTTTTTATTTACAATTTATTTGTCTGCATTAAGAGACTCATACACAGTTCTCTCTCTCTCTCTCTCTCTCTCTCTCTCTCTCTCTCTCTCTCTCTTTCTTACCTCCCCATCAATACACACCCAATAAACAGATCAAGTTACAATACAACCGTCAATTCAATCACAGTTGTCATCTCTTAGATTGCTAAGAAGCTGAGATTAGTCTATGCTGTAAATGTGCCATGTGCCTACTTTGCCTTCTCTAAGTTTGAGCCTTTGCAGCCTTCATGTCTTTACTACTTCTGTATTACAGTAGATGGCTCATTAATAAGACATTCTATCTCGTTTGAAAATGGTGAAAGCTGCACTTTTTTATTATTATTATTATTATTTTTTTAGAAGCTAATATCAAAATCTATCTGCAGTCTATAAGATTGTAGGGTACAGAATCTGCCAACAATTTATGACCAGAATTATTACTCATGCACTCTGGGGGACCCAGGGGACTCATGGCACTAGGTGGAATACACCCGGGATGGGGTGCCAATCCATCACAGGGCATGAACACGTACGCACACACACACTATGGGAAATTTGGAATCTGAAACACGCTACAGCCAATTTGGGAATTCCAATAAGCCTAATCTGCATGTCTAGGGAACATGGGGGAGAACATGCAAACTCCATGCTCACAGACCCCTTATGGTGGTGGAGGGTTTTTTTCCCCCCAAATATGTAAGGATCTTATTTTTACAATCTCAAATGTCTAGATCATAGGTAGACAATCATATGCTGCAAAAGTATACTGTTTGTTTTAAAGCCATCTTATCTCAGACTATAAGAACTCTCTTCTTGAACTTCATTTTCCCTCAATGTATTTAGACTAAAAATAAACAGCAGGGATTGTGGGTAAATAAAAAGTGTTGTTTTAGCGGCGAGGCATCTGGATTATACTCAATGCAGTGTAGAGCAGCTTCATTAGGGACCAGTCATGCACCAGCATGAACTGTCTTCACAGCAAATTCCCTTGAGTTCAATTAACACCTAGAGTGTTGAACTAACATGCAGTGCTTTGTGCTGCTGTATATGGCCAAGAAATGCTATAGCATTTTATAGTCTGGTTTAAGCTTTGATCACAGTGTTTCTGCTGTTGTGGAAAAAAACATGATTCTTAAAGGGGACATAACTTAGGCAAGATTATAAACTTAATAAATATTTAATTTTATTGCTAAATTGATGGAGTAATTCCAGTTCATAAATACAATGGTCACCATTGGCCTCCATGGTCCCACGGTTTCTAGATGGATGGATGGATGGATGGATTTCAGTTCACGCACATGCACTGAGATAACTTCACTTGGATATTAGAAAATAAGAAAAAGATATGAGCATTAATGAAATAAAAAAACATGATTCTTGTATCTCTCATGCTTTTCAACACATATGGAAGCATATTGACTCATAACACTATGTAACAATTTTTTTTCTTTCTGGATAGTATGTGTTATTTCCTAATTGCTCATGTTATATAAAACGTATAAAAAGGTGCCATTATTCCCTTTAAACGTTGCTTTTGTGACCTACATAATGCAATGTAGAAACTGACCTGTTTTCTATGTAAAAACAGGCAAATTCACACATTTTCTTTTAGATAAGGCCTGAATAAAACAATATATGAATCAAGATTTACATATTTATATATTATTTATAACAACAAACAAACCAAAATGTTTAGATGCGAGTAGTTTGTCAAGATTTATGACTGTGATGTAAATTACTTTCATGTCTCAGCCCTCAAATTTAGTGTCTTATCATGATTTTATTATATGCTCCTTGGTAGTCGCATTTAAAGTCAATGATTTTTAGAATTGTGAAATTTCACGAAATTAGCCACATACATATAGGGATGCATCTAGAATGCTTGCAGTATCTTGATGACAGCTGATGATTGTATGATGTGCACACAAGGGGTCACCCATTCCCACAAGACTAAAGGCTATCCTGTCCTGGCAGGCAAAGAATGCAAGACTACTCGAAAGAGTCAACCCACTGGGGAGTTTGGGTCTCCAAACTCCCTAGATCCTCATCCCATTGAGAACCCATTGAATGTCCCGAACAAAAAGTCTGATCTACTGAGACCCCACTCCACAACCCATAACACCTAAAGCAGACCTGGGCATTTTAAGGCCCGCGTGCCAAATGTGGCCCGCGGCCCGATTCTGACTGGCCCGCGAAAGGTTACTTGGAATTAAGAAAATAAAACCTACTTTCAAAATTTTGCATAGATGACAGATGTGCTTCACATCTCCACCTAAAACATTCATCCTGACTTTGATGCACTTGTTAAAGCTCAACAGAGGCTAGATTTCTCACACTGAACAAGAAAAAAACACTGAAACATGTTTACTTAGATTTTTTTTCTGCACTGTTTGGCAGTTGGACAAAAATGTTATGAGTTATGTTACATTATTATTGGCATACAAAGACATTGTGGTATCTTAATAGAAAGTTAAGAAAGTTAAAAACAGG
>JAQQZT010000006.1:6782645-6793380 GCA_030068275.1 Clarias platycephalus
CAAACTTTTGGCCCGGCCCTCTACAATATTTTCTGCTTCTCATTTGGCCCCTGGGGAAAAATAATTGCCCACCCCTGACCGAAAGGATCTGCTGCAAGCATCCCGGTGACAGATACTGTACCACACTCAGAGGTGTTGTGGAGTCGTGTCCTGAGGGGCCAGAGCCACCCGGACAGCACAAGGGGAACCTAGACGGTTTTTGAAAAGTTCTCCAACATTCTAGAAAATGCTTGAAAATTCTCGTAAGTGCTTGTAAGTTTTTAAAAAAAATCTTCATCAGCTACTTACTGTAGCACTAAATCTACCTGGAATGTTCTGTAAAATGGTTATACAACGAAACCTTGACATACAATGTTAATTGGATCAGGAGGCCAGTTCTTATGGTAGAAATTTGTATTGCGATATGAATTCTTCCATAGGAAATAATGTAAATCCTTTCCAGCCATTCAAAAATATTACCAATATTACAAAAATATTTTGAACACATGCTGAAGGCTATGTTGGTATCGTGGGTTGACTCTTTCGAAAAGCTTGTATGTTAAAGAAATTGCTTTTTTTTTTTAATTATTATTAACTTTAGGCATAATTAATTGGAAAATAATACTTTCTGCCCAGAAACAAGATTTTTTTCCCCCTCACATGGCGTTATCATACTATCTGGTCTCACACAGAAGAGGATGGTCTCCCTATTGAGTCTGGTTCATCTAAATATGCTCTTTGTTGTTGTTGCTGTTGTTTTTGTAATAGAAATATAAATTCTAGATCTAGTAAAATCTATATCAAGATTTAATTGAACAAATACCATGAATATTAATGTAAATGTCATCTTGTTCACTGTTAAAAACATTTACATAAAATGCAATCAAATCTTTCCTACATTGTTTTAAAGAGGTGTTTATTATGATCACAGTGCAATCATGGACTCCAGCATGTCCTGCAGTGACTGTGCCATAAGGCAACGCAGGCATGAGGTCACCCTCGGACATCAGTGTCTCGATGCTCTGTCAACAACACTGAGTGCCTGACAAATAGGTTTTTAACCTAGGTGTGGATATTATCTCAGCTTTCCTGCTTTTGCACAGGAGCTAAAAACAACAATGTCAGTTATACAGAATGGCACACAGGATTTGTTAACCACATTATCTTTGTAAGCTATTAAGAATAGAGCACTATGTGGGCACCAGATTTGACTTAACTTGAAGAGTAACTTGAAGTTAATTGGAAAAGGTGTGTGAATTTGAATTTTCCCATAATTACCTTTAAAAGAGCTTAACTATGCTGATCCTTTAGGAGCAGATAATCTGATCTGTAGGCGAATAAGTGATCAAAGCAGCACTACAGGAAACTCAGACAGTGGGAAGTACTTCTCCCATGATTACACAGCTAGCTCTGAACGTCCTGTGGCAGGTCAATGCAGCAGACGAGGAGGCCTTAAATTAACAGTTAAATTTCACTAATTGTTTTAATTAATTATAAATTTTTCAAATGCTTCATATTTCAAGAAGGTATTGGATTACAATATGAGTAATGTTTTTTTTTTTGTTTTTTTTGCACAGTTACAGTATTGGCATTATTTTAAGTCTACAGATGTCATTTCTATGGCCTACAGTACTGTGTAAAAGCCTCCTCTTATTAAATTAAATGAAATTAAATTAATGGGACCAAATATTATTACCGTGACAGACAGTAAAAAGTGCCTAAAGATGCAATTTTTAAAAATTGGTTGTTTATGTAACAACCTCAGCGGCAACCTCATTTCCCCTCTCGTCTGTTCCAACCATTCAGCATTCAGCATCATCATTATACTAACAAAAAAAAACTTTGTAGCAAAAGCATTCCCCTGAAACTGGTCAGGTACAGGGACTGGACTGAAAATGAACGTGAAAAACTTTCCAAAAGGTAGAGCCGAAAAGTCATTCAGGAGGCCTGGAGAATTATTCCTCAAGACTACATTAAAAATACAAGAGAGTCTGACTTTTCAGAATTTTTAGCAAAATATATTTTTTTTAAATGAGGAGTGTCTCAAGATTTTGGTACAGTACTGTATGTTAAATTTATAATGCTGTCACTCTCTCACTCACTGACAGGAGTTTAACTGCGAGTTCCATGAGTGCTGTTCTAACAGCTTGTGTGTGTTCGGCTGCCTGAAGGCACATAAACAACACAGAATGTGGCACAGCTGTAATACTTATTGAATATAGTGACTCAAGTCAATTAAACTTAAAGATCTTAACATAATAAAAGAAAGATAAGAAGTGGTAACATTTTAATTTTAATGGTGTTTAACTTGGGCCTTAATACGTATTGCAGATGTTTTACTATGTACTGTAATGCTGAAGAATAAATGGAATGCCCATTTCAGAAAGATTTTTGTAGTTTACTCTCTTTATAGGAAATCAAGGCCTTACTTATCATTATGAGCTATTATCCTTACCATGTGATTAGTAGCATATTTACTTATCCTAGAGACATTTCTATGAAGTGTCTTATTATTCTAGCTGCCATAGGAATTTCTTAATTAAGTGAAGTGATAGTGGGTAGACATTACTGTTTCATATTCAAGTTTGAAATACAGCTGATGAATGAGCTTCTTAAATAATTAAGTTTGTGTTGGAATAGCGCTTTCAGGTTTTATACTGCATGAAGTAGAAAATATGACAGGTAGCTGCTTGATATATGAATGTGCTATTAATGATGAGTGAGACCTCCTTACATACAATATGTCACCTAATGAGCTTTGACATGAGGTAAGCTCATTAGGTGACATACTGTATGTACTGTATTTACCTCACCTCTCAGTGGTTCTCAAATCCAGTCTGAAGGACCACCTGCCCAGTGCATTAGAAAAAACATTAAAATGTGCAGGCCAGTTGGTCTTTCAGAGCTGGAGTCAAGAATCACATCTTTACATAAATCCTCTTCTATTGGTATATCGGATATTTCTGGAAAAGCTGTTATATTGCAGCAGTTTTGTAGTTGATTGGTCAAAAAGGGCCATCAACATGCATCAGAATACTGGTTGGAAATTTGACCATGATTCTTGGCGGAATTGTTAGTGTTCAATTAAGTTTTTTGGTTTCCTATCATTCACGACTTTTCTACGAGGTCTACTTATTTTTTTGATAGTGTAGGAGCGCCATCATCATATCGTTAGCCTGGTTTATCCATTTCACAACCAGCTTGATGTGGGTTTGTGGTCATTGCCCTGATGCAAGGATCATTTTTAACCATCTAGCTGATGATTTCTCGTTACATGTCCTTCTTCATTATTCCATCCACTTACAGTACAGCCCCAAATCCTGACACTGTTACCAACATGCTTTACAGCTAGTAGTGGGATGAGTGAGATGCCTGACCTGACTTTTACTCCTTTTTACATCCATGTCCCTGTTTTCATTGTCTTATAGTCAGCTGCATATTGTCAAGCTTGAAGCTTTAGGTTTTAGAGCCTTCCAGTCCGTGGTGATGTAAGCCTCACCTCACTGTAGACATTGACACTGATGATTCTGGTGATTCAGCTGCTTCCAGTTCATGGCAGGCTTGTGTCTTGGGGTTCCTAAGATGATCCTCATTATTTATTTGCATTTGACAAGCACCCAAATCGTCCAGAGCATCGTCTTTTATCTCCTTTTTTTTTTTTTTTTTTGCTGTTTGAGGGTTAAAGGCCCAACAGTGGCAACTTGGTGGTGCTGGGGTTTGAACCCAGGACCTTCTGATCCATAGTCAAATCCTTTAACCACTTAGTCACCCCTGATCCTGTCGTAGCCCAATGCTTAATCCACTGACCCACCCCTGACTCTCATCCAGTTTTCTCTCAGCTGGCGGTGATAGTCTGGGTCTTCTTCCAGACCTTGGTAACATGGCTGCACCTGTCACATACAGTAATACTGGTCTTGGAATCTGCAGTTGTCCAGAAACGGCAACATAAAAGAAACAAAGTTGTGTGATCTACTGTACCATCCATTAAGTTTTGGGCTTGTAATAATATCAGAAATCCCAAAACCAAAATAATTGAAGGATTATTGGTTATTGGTTTCTTATATTAAAGAACTTTGTAGTTCAAACCAGTTCAAAGAAATCACTGAAATATTTCCATGACATTTATGCTCTTGATGAGTGTATGCAAAATGATGACTTCAACTACAAATTCCAAAAAGAATGTGGCTTTGAGACACCCACAGACACACTAGGAACGCATGTATTGAAAAAAAAAAAAAAAAGTTAGAAGATTGTGCTCTCCTTCAATTTTATTATGCAGGGAAAATAGACTGGACGAATTAATGATGACGGCTGGCTCTGTCCTATGCATGGAGCTGGAGTCCACTCAATCCTGGACAATCCTTTTCATCCTCTACAGTGTGCTGGCCGAACAGAGGAGCACATTCAGCCAGTCGACCACAACACTTCTCTGTAAAAAAAACGAAACTGGAACTGAAAGCGGTCACTACAGTATGTTACTTCATGTCAAATATTGTAAAATCCAGTACTTGTAAAAGACTGTATATAAATACATACACAACATTTGTGTATATCGTTCTTTCATTCTTTCTTGAACAGTTATTTCCCTCTGGGAATAACAAAGTTTTTTGAATCCTAAATCTTGAATTCAAGTCTTTTATGCTGCATGAGGAGCAGTTTGAAAAGGTCGATTGTCTGCATTTGTGGGATCGATTCTTTTTGTGCTCATTCTGCTTAACTGATTCGTCTTTTAGAATTTACTGTCCACAATTCTGCAGAGAAACACCTAATAATGGCATTTTCATGGAATGGATAGCCAGAGGCAAGCTATCAGTAATGCCAAGTCATGATGTACACACGTGTCAGTGTGCATGAGGGGCGGGCGGGTGAAGCTGAAGTCTACAGCCTGCAGCAACAGATTAACACTTAAACCCCTGCATCATAATCACCGGCTTTCATTGTTCTCTACATAGGTCCATGTGTCTCTATATACTTCCCCTGGTTTTTTTTTTTTTTTTTTGTGGAAATTCTATGAATAGCTTTCAGGAATGAATGGATCACTGTGAAGCCACTCTGTAAAAGACCAAAAAAAGAAGGGAATATATTAGGTCGGTAACATAATCATTGAGGCTTTAATGGAAAAAATTGAAAGGGAGAGAAAGCTGGGAGAAAAAAACGAGAGAGAGAGAAAGAGAGAGAGAGAGAGAGATGATGGGGGTTGGTAGAGTTAAATGACCCAGGCATTAATCTACAGACTAGATTACCGCTGCTTCTGTCTACCTACATGCCACACACACACACACACACACTCGTTACCAACTCGGCACCAAGCTCTGCGCACAAGCATAAGACCACCACTGAAGCTCTTCCTGCATGTCTGGCTTGATTTATGTCAGCGTGCCTAATTACATATGACTAGTCAGCCAGCTAAGCTCGTCTTCCTCGGGAACCGAGCAGCACTCCGCTTAACCACAGGAACGCAGGACTGAAGGCTCAATAGGAAACGTTTAAAAATTAAACAGCCTTGAAACCTCAGGGAAAAATTCACATCGCCACTAGATCCTGAAGGTTCGGTTTTGTTAAAGGGATGTGGTTATTTGTACCAGTAACGTGAACTGATACTGCGCTATAAAGTGAATAGGCTTTTTCAAGGGTTCAGACAAAGGGACAGAATAAACTTAAAATTCAAGCCGGGCTGCTTTACGGATCCTAAGTCCAAAGTCAAGGCTGTATATTTTAAATAGTCACCTGTCTTACTGTAGGTAAGGAAATCACTGCCAAGAAAAGGCACTGGGAGAATAGCTTAGCATAATGTGTATTAATGGGAATCGCCCTCGCAAAACTTGTCGATGCAAAGACATTATTTATGATCTTTTCCTTGGAAGTGTTGTCCAAGGAAATCTCATGTTAAAAGACAAAAAGCATTCAATACCTATTTTTGTGGATGGTTTCAGCCATTAAATCAGCCGAGCTTAAGTAAAGGTAAGCAGTGTGTTCGTTCCAAGACTAACTTATTGTTGGATGTTACAAGGGAGCATATAATTCACATCCATTTAGATTTCTATGTTTTGGCAGCTTCAAGAAAGATTAATGTAGGCAATATACACTATGATGCCAGGATCATGATAAATGTAGAGCAAAGTATGATATGACCTGCAAAGACATGCTATCTTTACCCAAACTTGGGGGTCAAAGTCTGGAAACTGAATGGAACACAAAGTCCAAAGTCCAATGTGAAAATATAATGGTTTTAAGATGCTTTGTCAAACAGTACCTACCATAGTTTCCCAGCCAGAATCCCAAAATTCTTTTAATGTGTCAAGTTTATTCTATTTATAATAATAGATTTTTTAATGGATTGCTACTCAACTGAATGTGGTGAGTGGTTGTATAGCCACCAGATTTACAATGACACATAAACATACCTCTGTCTACATTATGGGCTTTGACTGTCTAAAACAATCCCTTTGTTCCAGAGTACTTCCTAAAAAACAGTCTGAAGAATCCCGTTGCAGAAAAACCCTTTACAAGACAATTATGCTGTTGAGAAACCAACCACTGTGAACTGGAGCTGCAGGTATGGTACGGCTAGTGTGAAAGCTTTAAAATCCAGTCAAACGGGGACAGTGGTAACTCAGTGCTTAAGGCATTGGATTATTGATTAGAAGGTCTCAGGTTCAACCCCCAGCACCATCAAGTTGCCACTGTTGGGCCCTTGAGCAAAGACCTTTAACCCTCAATTGCTCAGCTGTATAATAAAGTAAAATGTAAGTAGTCACCCTGGATAAAGGCGTCTGCCAAATGCTGTACATGTATTGTAAATGTCAAACTCATAGTAATAATAACACTTTTGACACCATCAGTTTGTTGTTGTACTGGCTTGGGTTGCTAAAAGATTTGAGCATTCAGCATTCATTGACCTAAAAGCAATATATCAGATTTTATTTCAAGTTAGCGCCATGAAGGTGCTGTACTACAGCTTCAATCATCAACTGCAAGGCACATATCACTGATCTGGTCCACCTGACTCTTACGACATAGGCCAAGTCATCTTTGCCCCCACAATTTCCAGCTTATGAGAGCATTTCAGCTCATGGCATTGCCAGTGCGTCTCTCAAACATTGCTGCATCATCTGGCACCATTGAGGACGTCACTTCATCTCCCAGCTCTGCAACAGATGTCACTCCATCTCCCTCCCCTATTGTCTTTGTGTTGCAGGTGATGTGGGTATTTTCAAAATGAATCAAAGTGTTTGTTACCACCATTACCATGTACCATATTATGGCATGACTTGCAAGCCTGATTGCATTTACAGGAAAGAGAAGTTTCAATATGTATTACATACCGGTCTTAATTAAATAGCATTGTGGTACAGATTACATTGGATAAAATTATACAAAGCATTTAAGTGAATGGATAAAATTTCCATTGAAGATGCTTCAGATAAGCTGCATGTGAACATTTTAATTGCATGATAATGATAATGACATTTCTTATGCAATTGGATTTTGGTAGTTCAGGGTAATCCCAGTAAGATTTCAGAACAAAATCCTTAACTCTTCATGTTAAATCCAGCTCAGTGACACTTCAAAATCTCATCTATACATTATTTAGCTAATACATATTGAAAGTATAATAATAATAATAATATAAGGGACATCAATCTGGACATATCAACAGAGCCATTTTCCTTGACTGAACAATGTTAATACGTACAACACCATAGTGCTGAAGGAATGTTTTCAGACCCTTTGAATTTTCCACATTTTGTTATTTCACACTCAACATAAAAATGGATTCAAATCCTTGGTTTTGCTTATCATTCTGCACACAATACTCCACAATGACAAAGTAGAAAGAGGTGTCTGGAGTGTTTTGTTAATTTCTTTTAAAAAAATTTTTAAAAACCCTGAAATATCCCTTATACATACGTCTTTAGACCTTTTGTTCTGTCACTGTAATTGAGCTCCAATTAATGGTCCTTGAGATTGGAGTGCCTAATTGAATTCATTAGACATAATGAGGAAATCCACACACCTGTCTATATAAGGTCTCGCCTTAAAACCGTGAGGGGTCTGAGACCTTTCTGACGACCTGCAAATTTGAAATGTCTGCAAATTTCAAATCTTTACCAATATAGTAGCTAATACATTTCCCTTGTTTACTGCATATAAAGCACCAACTGGGTTTTCATAATGTGAATGACGTAACCCTAACTCTAACCCTCCACCAATCAAGCCTCTATGGTAGAGTGGCCAAACAGAATCCATTTCTCAAGACCTCCTGCTGGGAGTTTGCCAAAAGGCCCCAGACGGAGTCTCTGACCATGAGAAACAAAAACCTCTGGTCTGATGAAACAAATCCCCACATCATGTGTGGAGGAAATCAGGCAGTGTGCATCAACTTATTAAAATCATCCCTACAGTCAAACACGGTGGTGGCAGCATCATGCTGTGGCAACGTTTTTCTGCAGATGGGACTGGAAGACTAGTCAGTGTAGGAAATGGATACCGAAAACTATAAATCAATTCTGACTGAAAATCTTCACAAACAGTGCTCAAGATCTCAGGTTGGAGTGACGGAATACATTTCAACAAGACAATCACCCAAAGCAAACCACCAAGAAAACACACGAGTGGCTTCAAAACAACTCTCTAAATGTCCAGATCTGAACCCAATAGTGGATCTCTGGGGAGAGCTGGAAATGGCTGTACCCATCCAACCTGGTTGAGCTTAAACAATTCTGCCAGGAAGAATGGAAGAAAACTCCAAAAGTAAGATGTGCCATGCTTATAGCATCATTTACAAGCAGACTTGAGACTGTAATATGTGATGGGTGTAAATACTTACAGTATGTAAATGAAATGTTTCATAAATTTTTATAAATAAATTATCAAAACACTCCAAACACCTGTTCTTAATAAGTCAGTACGGAGTATTGTGTGTAGAATGATAAGGGGCGGCGGGGGGAAAGGATGCGTGAAAAAAATGATTTTACGATGAGTGTGAAACATAAAATGTGGAAAACTTGAAATGGTTTGATTTTTTTTTTCCGGCTATGTACAGTATATTAAGCATTCACAGACATAGCTATTGCCAGATAATAGCAGGCTACTAACTTGCAACAAAACATAGATCAATAGAATTACAGGTTTTAGAAAACCCTGAAGTGTCATGTGTTGAACAGAGACAGACTGTTTAACACATGATATGTGCTATGTGGCCTTTTATGACAGTAAAACGCATTCAATTACACATTCCATTCAATTATTGCACCGGCGTTAGAGCTGAAACTCTTGCTAGAGGCGGATGAGGCAGATGGCCAGTAATCTTGTTATATAAGAAGTCAATGTAATTTACTTCTCATACACAGCTAATCTCTCCACCGTGTTTGACCATCCAGAAGCAGAACAAGCACTTCTCTCTACATTTAACAGTGTATATTTAAACCAAAGCTTTACTGGCCACAGTGGTGTATTCCAGGCTAGTGTTCAGCGATCCTGGGATAGTATCCTAACACAACACTAAAACAGTCATTGACACCAAATTAATTAATTAATAAGAGGTCATCGGTTCATCATTGAGGGCAGTTTTGAGAGGATCAGCACATGTCTGTGATCCAACAGGAAATAAAGTGCTGATGTTACAAGGTCACATTGCATTTTGTGTTTTGTGATGAATAAGCATTTTGTTGCATAATTCTCACAGCATTTGCTCTGCCTTGACCAATGTGACCAAAGACATTTGTGATGTTAAATTACTGTACCTGAAATACTCTCACCCACTCACTCACTCATCGTCTGTACCGCTTTATTCTGTAAACAGCATCACGGGGGGCCTGGAGCCTATTACTAAGAGGGCACGAGGCAGGGTAGACCCTGGACAGGGTGCCAATCCATCGCAGGGCACACACACATACACAGACTACAGAAATTTGGGGGACGACAATTGCTGTGTCATTGTCCACTGAGTTGTTAAGTTTGCTCCCACCTTCCAGAAACATGCTGGAGGGAAAATTTAAGGCCCAAATTGCACTGTGTACCTGTGTGAATGCATGTGTACTTAGTGCCATATTATGGACTGGTGTCCCAACCAGACTGTATTCCTGAAGGAATTTCTTATTTTAGTTCCTGTCATGTTCTCTCTACTCATTTTCTGTCTACACAAATATAGGTTGTTAAATTACCCTGAAGCATGAAAAGGTTTTCTGTCTGTTGTGTTTCAGTCATTTAATTCGCAGACATTTAAAGTAAACAGAAGATTTTATTTTAAGGCAACATAATTATCTTCTGACACTAGTGACTAAAAGGATGACATTGACAATGAAGTCTAATGAACTGTGAAATTATATTATGAATTAGTTTGTGTGAGAATGATTTAATCTCATTCTCTATACTGCTTATCCTGTATAGGGGCACAGGAATAGTGGAGTCTAGGAAATGCTAATTGGTAGGCTAATTGTCTTTGGACTGTGGGAGGAAACCAGAGCGCCCAGGGGAAACCGACCAAGCATGGAGAAAACATGCAAACTCCATGAACACAGACCTGAGGGAGGAATCGAACCCTCAGTCCCTCAGGTGCAAGGCTACAGTGGTAACCACTACGCCACCATGCCACCAAGAAGGACTTAAAAATGTCTTTTTAAAATCTCAAGTTATGGTCAAATACATGTAATATGAAGCCTTTGCTAATTTACATTTTGTTAGATAGATAGATAGATAGATAGATAGATAGATAGATAGATAGATAGATAGATAGATAGATAGATAGATAGAT
>JAQQZT010000006.1:6801001-6811686 GCA_030068275.1 Clarias platycephalus
TATATATATATATATATATATATATATATATATATATATATATTTATGCTTTCCTTGAGTGCTCACACATAAGCAAGTGTGATTTATATACGTACTGTGTGCCAGGCAGTAATTCCTACCACTAAGAATATCATGTCCACAGGTCCAAATGAGGTGCTGATTTACAGTAATTGAATATTGCAGCTGCGACCCTTGATAATACCCGCATTCTAACCCGACCTTGTTTGATACTCTATTTGCGCCTCTCCTTACCTGCGTACTGATAATGTCCATGAAAATTCTGAAAAGAATTTCTCTGTATATAACACCTTAATCTTATCCATCCATCCAGCTAGAAACTAGGGACTGTGGAGGCCAGTGGTGACCATCGCATTTATTCCCATTTCCATCTAATCTGCAGAGTACCTGGAGGAAACCCACCAAGCATGGGAGGAGAACCGGCAAAGTCCATGCACACAGACCCTGAGGCAGGAATTGAACCCAGTACCCTGGGGGTGAAAGGCTACAGTGCTAACCCCTAAGCCATCGCGCCACCACTCTTAATCATATGCCATCGAAAAGTATAGTCCAAATGGTTTTCAGGGAAATCTGGCAAAAAGTGCATCGGAAAATATTACTGCACTTTTACAGGCCAGTTGAGAGGTGCTGGCCTTTATAAAACATAAAGGCATGTCTCATAAAGCCATTTCATAAGATGAGCGCTCTCTCTCTCTCTTTCTCTCTCTCTGTCTATCTATTTCTGGGGCAGTCAAAAGCAATGGATAACCATAATGAAATTCGTTCCTATGTGGAGCTGGTAAGATTTTAATTACATCTACTGATAAAAAAAAAAAAATCTCTTGACTCAGTGTGAACAAGCGGTGTCCATCTTTTTAAATTGATGTGCTGCCAGTGTTATAATTTCTGCTTCTGTAGCATGATTGCGTCCATGGTGCTTCTGATCATGACAGATGGTAAAACCAAACTATGAACACCCTGTGGAGCATCATTAAATACGGTATTAACGATGGAAATAATATGGCACAACCATGACTGTTCGGAAAGGTCAGAGAAGCAACCAAGAAGGAGCTGCAGTGATTTACACGAGAAGCTGTGTAAAAGGATAATCAGTTTATGGAAGAGTGGCAGGAATAAAAGTTATTACCGGTCATTGGCAGTTTATAAAAGGAGTCTTGAAAACATAGAAAATGTAGAAAACATTCCCTGGTCTAATGAGATCAAAGTTGAACTTTCTGGTCATTGCACAAAGTACTACATTTGATGGAAACCCAACACTGTTTATTACCCCGAGAATATCATCCATGCAGTGAAGCATGGTGGTGGTTGAATCAGCTTGTGGAAATGCGTGTCATCAGCAGGGAGTGTGGCTCAGAGTTGGCGGCATAATGGATGGAGTTAAATACAGGCAAATATGCCAGAAAACTTGCAGCTATATTTAAAACCAAACTGAAACTGGGGAATACATACAGTATGCAACAAACAAATGTTTGTTTTTTGCACTTTGTTTGATTAACCTTTATGCCATATGCCTTTAAATGTTAGGCATATTGTGTTATTGTGTTAAACATTAAATATCCATTTTTAGTTCATTTCACTTCCAGGTTGCAACATCCTAAAATATAGACATTTCAAAGCACATGGCAGCACAAGGTTACAAGCACAGTCACAGGGAGCACTAACCTTTATCAGTCAGTGTGCCAAAAGACATCGTCCTGTGTACCTCGGGAGCTGTGCAACTGCCGCTATTCTGACCAGGTGCATTACCACGTCTGCTATTTCAACATGGACAGCAAATTAGGACAAAGAGCGAATGTGAAATTCTGTGTAAAACTGGGAAAATCTGCCACAGGGATGTTTGACATGATTCGGCAAGTTTATGATGATGCTGCAACGAGTTGTTTGAGGTGTTCTGAGTGACACGTGGACTTCAAGAGCAAAAAACCATTACTGAAAGAGGACGAGATATCGGGAAGACCTTTAATAAGCTCAACCCCTGAAAATGTTCTCCACTATCCTTGGAGAACAATCCACAACATTGCTGCCATTGACGTGTGATTTGAACATGCGCCAGGTTGCTGCCAAGTTCGTCCCCATGATTCTGATCCAGGAGAATAAAGGACATCAAGTCAAAGTCTGTCAAGATCTCTATCAGCATGCCATGGATGACCTGTCCCTCATGTTGAAGATCATGAAACTTGGGTGTATGGGTACGACCCTGAGACGAAGTAACAGTCTTCACAATGGAAAAGCCCATCATCTCCACAAACGAAAAAGGTGAGACAGGTCCATGAGTGTAGGCTCATCTTTTTCGACATTCGCGACATTGTAGATCGAGAAACCGTCTCCAGGGCCAGACCAGACCATCAATAGCGACAAGTATTAACAGATTTTAAGGCGTCTAAGGGAAGACATACATCGAAAAATCTTGAAACATTCTCATACCAACTCATAGTTATGCAAGGCACTGTGTAGTAGTAGTAGCCCTTAATATGTAAAAACATTAATTTCACAATGTGTTTGTGCATGCATTGCACCGTCTATCCTTGTGCACTTTAGTATTCAGGACTTGGTGAATCCCAGTGATGAATCATCCTTCCTGGTACATAACATCTCCATACTGCCCTATCAAGGTTAGGGTTTGTCCTGTGCTGCTAACAGGAAGGCAGCTCACCTCTATCATGCTCCATGACTGGTTTTGGAATTAAATAATGATGCATAGGTTATTTATAGGGCAGCTGATGAAAATTTTAAGCATTGCTGCAGGCACAAGAGTGGTCTGATAAAGCTCTAGCGCAGCATACAGCATAATCCATGATTGAGAGACATGGAGAACTGTAACATGGCCAGGCGTGGTGCTCACCCATGGAGCACCTGCATGGTTTATGAGCCCAAGACAACATGATGAAGTGAGATTGTGTTGTCATCTGACTGTGACAGCTCCAGCTCTGTTGTATGCCCATTTGTATCCAAGTGATGCCACTTAATGACTGGTTTAGTTAGTATGGCTTATAATAGGTCTAAATTACATAGGGGGCTGTTAAATGGGAGTAATTTTTAGTCTGGAATTAGTCTCCTACATGGTCTGCAACCATGTTAAGGAAGCCCATGCATGCATTGTTCTCTGTCCGTATTGTCCTGTATCGCTGATGCCTTTCCACGGTTCCATCCATATAAAGGAATCTGCTATTAATAGGCAGCGAGGTTCACGCACCGGGTTCCGAAATGACTTATCGAAGTGCTTTATACTGTATAAGCCTCCCTCAGTGTCATGTTCTTGCGTTAATTACTATCCCAGATGAATAGAACAAAAGCATGGTCTTTTCCCCCCACGCTGTTCAGCGGGGTAGTGAAGAGGGTGACACAGTTCAGTAGAGGGAAGGCCCTTGTGCTGAATAGGACCTCTGTAGGGCTTAGTAAAGTAAAGATCAGGGAGAGCAGAGAGAATGAAGACACGCTTTGTCAGCGGCTTTGTGTGCTCTGTTTGTTTATTGCGAGCTGGTCACATGAGCGTCGCTGGACTTATATATAGTACAGAATCCATATACAGTGTGTGGATGGAAATTCCTCCATGAGCTTTATCCTCTTGTATGCATGAGAAATTTGGCACGGGAGCAGATAGTGTGAAAGGCAAGAGAAAAGAAGAGACGCCTCTGAGACAAGCCTCTGGGTTTAGCTTTGATAATGATGGTGAGCAAGAGGAGATTAATAAATAAAACACTTTTTGTAGTGCAATTAAATAAATAAATTAATGAAATCTATTAGATCTTTTGAAGAATAAAATTTGATGCATCGTTGGGGGGGGTACGGCATAATAAGCAGAAAGCATTCAGACTTTTTTATCTAATGGGAATTGTTTAAAAAGTAAAATCTCATTCCACCTCCCCTCTTTGTCTCGATCATAGTTGTTTCTAACCGGTTTTAATCATGAGAGTCTGTGAGCCTTATCTTATGACATAATCCGTGCTCCTCCCCTGGGAGCATGGCAGGCTCGCTTTAAGGAAAGTGCACTGACATGTGCGTTCTTAGCTATGGCAACCGCAGCATGAGCGAAGGCAGTCTAGAGAAGCCGTCATAAGGAGTTGGTTTTTAAAACTGGTAAGTACTTTTTTCATTTTTTCTTTTCTTAAATTTTTGCCTTTGGCTAAAGATTGCACTGGAAAAGAAAGAAGCGTAGACGGTCAATGCTACAGTATGTATCCTGCTATAATCAGGGATGGTTAAGAAAGATTTCTGCTCACTTATTTGACACTACTAAGATGCCACGCCTTCCAAAGGTGACAGGGTCTAAATGTAACAGCATCCATGTTGTATAGTCTGTAATAAATTATGCAAATATTATATTTTCTGAGAACAGTTTGTTTCTCGGGGCTGTCCAATAATAAACCCCTAAATAACTATTCTGCTTCGGTTTCCATGAAAATGCCCTTACAAGGAGAGAAGTTTCTGAAGATCTGTTTTTGTATTCCCAGGACAGTGCGGTGGGAACTTGGCTCCATTTAGTGGGGGAAAAAAAGTTTTAAATTTGTTTGTTTGGTTTTTGTTTGATGGTAATAGTTGTGCGATTGATTAGTGCTGCATAAGATTTATGGATTTTCTACTCTTTAGATTATGCAGAATATGTGGTATGAATTAGGCTGACTCACTGTTACAAATGCATGGAATGAATTCTTTAATGACAGTAAAGCACAAGGCATTGTGTACTCGGTATGCTCTGCCACCTGCCTGCCATCACTAATGGAGTTTAGTGAAGGTCAAAGATTGCTGTAAGCAAAAGCATCTCTGGATTAAGCTTCAGTGTTTTCTTTTTAAAGAATCTAAAATGCAACTGCCTGATTTTAATCCTCTTTTACATCCTTCTGTTTTTCAGTTATTGTTAGTGCATGCACTGTCATTTCTTTTGGATGCATACAGTGCCTTCAATGAATATTCAACCATTTACAATGTAGAATGAACAGAGATTTATATGGAAATATGATAGGCGTTCATCTCAAAACAGAACTTTTAATTATGAGAGTAAACTCTCCCTTTACTTCTCTATATAATCCCCTGCTACACTAATGCACTTATTTCAGGCTTTTACTAATGCTTTAATACCATGTTTTCTCAATACAGCAGAGTCATGATCAGGACTGCCTGCTTCACATCTGAAACGCTGGCCTCCCAGGAACTCCTTTAATGGCCCAAACATGTGTCTTAGAGTGAGGACAGGACTGTACAGGGGGTGTAGCAATAACTAAGAGCTGAGTTCCTGTAATGTGCAAGTGGCGTTGGTGAATGATCATGTTTAAAGTTCCCACAGACAGATGTGTCTCTTCAGCAAGTTGGTGAAAAGCGTTTGCTAATTTTCAAGGATCACTCGCTGAATGTTCATGGGAACAACTGCAGGATCATCATTCGTACTGTCGTCTATAAATGACGGTTTTATAACTTTAGTATAATTTGTTGCCCCAATATATATCAAATGGAGTAAAAAATAATTTGTATGGTGAGCTTTTTGGACAAAAAATGAACACTGCTCACCAGCTAGGTAACACTCTGCTCTACATGAAGCTACATGGTGGCATAACTTGTTGGATCGAGTTGAAACTTAAAAAAAAAAAAGTCACAGATTTAATTGCAAGTATTGACTCAGGGTGGTCAATATGTTCACTCCAAAAATTTTCAGTTTTTTATTTAAATGATTTTTGGGTGGCACAGCAAGTACAGTAGCATTACTATCTAAGGACACCAGACCTCTCAGTCTCATCCTTTTACTTTCTGTGCAAAATTGTATATGTGCTGCCCATGTCCATGTAGACTTCCTCCATGTTTTCCAATAGTTTTTCCACCCCAAACCATATCAGTATGTGTATTGCCTACTCTGGATGTAAATAAGTGTGTGAATGTTTGAGCATGGTACTCTGAGATGCATGGATATCCCACCTGAGGTGTATTCCTCTCTCATGCACATTTATTCCCGAGATCTGCTGCAACACTGACCTGGATTATAAAGTGAACGAATAAAGTAGGAGTAGGAGTTTTTATTTTAAAAAAAATTTTTTATTTAACATTGACATTTTGGCCTATTTAGTATATGCCAGCATATTTAGTATCACTCACTCACTCACTCATCGTCTATACCGCTTTATCCTGTATGCAGGGTCATGGGTGTCCCAAGAGACTTAGAGCACGAGGCAGGGTACATCCTGGACAAGGAGCCAATCCATCGGGGGACATTCACTCACTCATTTACACTTTAGAGGCAACTTAGGAACACCAATTAGTATAATCTGCATGTCTTTGGACTGTGGGAGGAAACCGGAGCGCCCGGAGGAAACCCACCATTCACGGGGAGGACACGGAACCTGGAGGTGCAAATCGGCAGTGCTCACCACTAAGCCACCATGCCACCTGCATATTTGGTTTATGCCAGCTCAATGTACAGTATATTACCAGTTTGAAATGTGGAACTATATAGTTCCACATTAAAAAAAAAATTATAAATTGTTAATCCACACATTTCTTTTTTCATGTTGATTATGTGGAATTTTATTGATCCTGAATTTTTCCCAAGTATGGAAATTAGTCTCAATTTTTACAAGCAAATTATTATTTTTCACTACAGGATTATCAGGTCAAAATTCATTCCACGCCACTACCAGCAAGTACCTGTGGGTGTGTGTTATGAGAGAGGCTCCATTAATTTGTTGCTTCAGTGAATTCAGGGTTTTTGGTGACAGCAGAGTTTTTGTGAGCTGCACATTCACACTGCTTTGCATATACTGTAGTTGTGGACACAGTTTCCAAAAAGCTGCACTTTTCTTCATATTTTTCTTAGCTTTTAATTATGGAATAAGCAAGAGATTGTTTGTGATCTTTGGTATGATTTCGTTCTTTTTGACGCAGGAGAGGAAGAAGAATAAAAAATAAAATGCACAGTGGACTCAAGACTAACTGTCTCTTATGTGTCTGTGTGATAATTCTGTTCTCTCATTGTTGAAGAAGACAGCAGCTCAGCTCTCTCTGTTTCTGTCCCTTTCCTTCATAAGTTATTGGGAAATCATTATATGAACGAGGCAGTTATCGAAAATCATTCACAGTCTTTCTTTGTATTAGTTGGAGAGGAGCTGTCCAGTGTCTAAGACTCATTTATTCTGAAGGCAGAGTATGTCATGCCTCTGGTGTTTTTTGCCAATTCTGAAAAGCTTCCTTTTATCTCCTCTCAACATTTTAGAGTGTCTTTGCGATTCTGAAGTCTGGTTTTGGCTGACTGGTCAGATAAAGTGCTTGCTGTTAATTCCCCAGAGTTCACCCCGAGTTCTCTTGCTGCGTTGTGAAAAAAGGCTGCATGAACACTGTGGAAGAGAAAGTGATGCACTTAAATCCTGGACAATCCCTGTTTGACAGCCTACAAAATCTTTAGCTATATCATAACAGACCTTGCTGATGATGGACGAGTGCTTCAAGAAGGGAACAATACATGTACAATGATGACTGTGATGTTCTATATAGAAAACAAGGATATACCAGATACAAAAAACATTCAGTGGTGGTAAGAGAGGAGAGCAACTGCCTGCCAAAACCCATATTCAAGACAAGGCATCTCAGCACTTTCAGCAAGAAAACACTGATAATGAGGGGTCATTTTAAACAGTACTTTGCCCGCTTAGAAATTGCTTCTAAGTCATTCCAAATTGCCTCTGAATTGTATTTTTTGTTCATGGCTAACTACTAAAGTAAAGTTAAAGCGCACTAGCTTTTCACTTTACGCTATTTTGGATTCAACTCCGAAACAGTTCCTTAGCTGAGGCTATTCTAAAGCAGAATAAACGCTTTTTTTGTCGTCACTTTTTGCCTACATACAGTATTATTGGTAAGAATTACCATCAACTACTTTCACTCCTGATTATCACAAACAGTGATGCTAGATTTAAGGGGGCTTGACAAAATATTCCATATAATTTGAACACATAATGATGTTTTGTTGGAATACATTGTTCACTCTTTATTATTACAGTGTTCAGAACTGGAAAAGGTTGCAAAGTTAGACTAATGGAAATGTTGTAAAAGAAATGTATCACAATGAATACAGTATAGAGTTTTAGAGCAGTACAGACAAGCAAGTTGTTGACCAATTTGTATCAAGAAGAATGTTCAGTGAGTGTACTTTGAATTGCAGCCCAGGGGTGAGTCAAGGACAGTCTTTTGATTAAAGCAACAGTTCGGTTGGGGGGCCCTTAAAACATCACAGTGTCCCAAGCTATTATAATATTCGATGCCCAAGAGCTTCTAAATCTGCAGAAAAGAGCTATATTTTATGGTGAAAAGTTCATGACACCTGACTATCACCCTCCAAGATGTACATTATGAACATCCTATTCCAGATTTAGTCCCCACTTTGCTGTTATTGGAATGTCCACACTTTCCAATATGTTGGAATGTAACTCTTGAGATTTTTCCATTCAGCTCCAAGAGCATTAGTGAGGTCAGGCATTGATGTCAGACGAGGGACGGGCTTGGGCGCATTCAGCATTCCAGTTCGTCCCAAAGGTATCCAGTGGGGTTGAGGTCATGGCTCAGTGCAGGCCAAAAGTTTTCATCTAGAACCTTCATTGACTTTGTTTTGTGCAAAGGGAAACTCTGTTCCCTGCTGTAGTTAACATTCTTCTACCCTGTAGTTAATCAAAGCAGACATCTTAATAGACCAAAGCTTCCCTCATGTCCAGTGGAGTGAGACCACTTAGCGCTTTGAAGGTCATTAGTAGTACGTTATAATCAGTGATACATTTTACTAACTAACAGAAATTGAGTGGAATAGTGGTAAAACGGGGGCTTCTGTGATAACTGGAACTTGCTCATTTACCTGCTGAGTAAGTTTTCCATACTAGAATTATTATATTTAATATAATTTTAATCATGTAATAATGTGTTATACTTACATAGATGTATATACAGTATGTGTGTTTACTCTGATCACTCATAATCCTGCAATGCAAAACATCATGCCCAGTATTGTGTAAGTGAAGCTCGGGCCCCTCGGGGCGTGACTCCTTGGGACGTATGGGGATGTCGTGTTGTGTCTGGATTGTTGGCCGAATGTGCTGGATTTTGGTCCCCGTGGCCATGAAGGCATATATAGATTTTTCCGAATCGGGTGACTGTATGGCCCACATACATAGGTTTTGTATATCCGAAACCAAGTGGCTGTACGGCCCACAATTTTTGCACGCAGCCCCTCGAAACATGCATCAAAACTTTCAGCCAGGTCTCCTGAGCGGAATATGCAGCGTTTCCGCTATAATAGGGTTTCTACTGTGGACACACACTGATTCACTACCTATTTCTCTCATGCTCCTCTTTGCATAAAACAAAGAAGATTGGTCAAACTATTTGGGAGATATCAAGTGTTGCTTGGGACCTGACAAAAAAAAAAAAAGATTTTATCATAGCATATTTTATCTATGCATTTCATACTGTTTTGAACACTTTTGGAACACTTTGGAAAAACACACATGCCCTGCCAAATAAGAAACAAGATTCATTAAGCACGCAGAGAGCTTGTTCCTCTTACTCTCACTCATCGTCTATACCGCTTTATCCTGTATTTAGGGTCGTGGTCATCATTAGAGCACGAGGTGGGGTACACCCTGGACGGAGTGCCAATCCATCGCAGGGCCCACACGCATATACACTCACACACTCATTCACACAAAACGGGCAATTTGGGAACACTAATTAGCCTAATCTACATGTCTTTAAACTGTGGGAGGAAACCGGAGTACCCGGAGGAAACCCACCAAGCACGGGGAGAACATGCAAACTCCATGCACACAGACACAGGAATCAAACCTGCACCACTACAGCCACCCAGAGCTTAATCCTAGTTAAAAAAATAAACATTTATAAGATGATTTGTGAGTGTCCTCTTTCATCATCAGCATAGCATCGGAAGTAAAGCCATGATTATGAATAATTATGCATACATGTGGCATATGCTATGAAAAAAAGCAGTGGCCGAAGAGCTCACATAGAAGTCTTGTGGAACATCAAACATGACTTTTACGTGCATCGTTATTTACATTTCAAAACTGATAAGATTCAGTCAGATGAGTCAGAAACAGAAATGAGCCAAGGAAGAACCAATTAAAAATGATAGTCTTTCTACAAGAACATTAAGATCTACAGTGTCAAAAGTTACACGGAGATTGACACAAGCAAGTAGACACCATGCTAATTAGAGGCTAGTAGGACTACTTTAACCAGTGCAGTTTCTGTATAACTGTATAACCTGTATACTGTATACACTTTTTTAAATGTTATAATGGCTTGATAAACTCATCTGAGAACAGATCACACTTTGGCACGTGCAGTTTGACCATATAATAAGAAGTGAATTCACAAGTAAGTGTATAGTCAAGGGAACTGTGAAGGCTGTGAATCGGAAGCTAATTAGCTCCTGATATTTGCTGACTACTGATTAGGCTGCTTGTGTGGATAAACCCACAACAACAACCACTTGTTTTGACCTCTTGTCCAACCTCTCATGTAGCAAACCCATCCTGCCTTAATTCCTCCCTCCATGTCCCACTGTCTCACTTCATGTGTCCACTCATACTCATGATTCAGGCTTTCATTCATTCATTCATTTTCTGTACCGCTTTATCCTTATATACAGGGTTGCGGGGACCTGGAGCCTATCCCAGGAA
>JAQQZT010000006.1:6833527-6846704 GCA_030068275.1 Clarias platycephalus
TGTTTGTGGCTGTAATGTGACAAAATGTGGAAAAGTTCAAGGGGGCCGAATACTTTTGCAAGCCACTGTATATACAGCTATTTTCAAGTAGTGTCTAATATTCACACTGTTCCCATACTATAGTCACCGCCTACATTTCATACACAACACATTAGGCCTGAGTGGGCTTGCATTACATCTCGCACACCTAAAATACTGGTTAAAACCACCTCCTATCTCCTGAGTTGGATGCACATCTAAAATATGAGTTTTGGCCTTCAGTATTATTCAATAATTAGCTCCAAGCCTTAAAATTGATCACCCAGGATGGTGAAAACCTAAATATTAAGGGAGCACAAAGATGGGAGACTATGGGCTAAGTATATTTGTATAAATATTTTAGTATAGATAAGCCTGTGATTTCTTCTCTTATCTAGCATATTAATGTTATTAATTTTCAATTGCAGGCATAAAAAGTAAATCAGTTTAATAAATGTTTGTTTATGGCCCAAAGGTCTGGATCCACAAGGCAAACATGTATTTAAACTCATACATTATAACAAATGACAGAATGGTGGCTTAGTTGTTAGCACTGTCGCCTTGCACCTCCAGATCCTGGGTTCGATTCCACCGTGGGTCTGTGTGCATGGAGTTTTCATGTTCTCCCCGTACTTGTTGAGTTTCCACTGTGTACTCTGGCTTGCTCCCACAGTCCAAAAACATGCAGATTAGGCTAATTTGCATTTCTAAATTGCCCGTAGTTTGTAAATGTGCGTGTGAATGTTGACCGGCGCTTCTACCACGGTCATATAAATGAGAATAATTACAATGGTCAGCATTGGCCTCCACGGTCCCTAGTTGGACTTCAGAGGTTCCTGGATGGATGGATTGATTACAACAAATGCTCAGGTTGACAGTTGTGACAATTGTGACTATGCCAAATGCAAGAACACAGAATGTTTCTTAATGTATCATTAAGAATTAATGTTACATGCAGAAATGCTCAGGCATTATACAGGCCAATTCTGATAGACTACTGACTTCAGATGACCCCAAAGAAAAGGGTTAAGTGTTATGTCTTGTTCTATTTAGTCTTCTACTGTTGGTTTCAAAGCTTTTTGGGTAAGCAATAAAAATAAAAAAAATCCATTTTTGAAAAATACCTGTGGATTCCCACTTTTGTATAATATGAGGGGTGTTCAAGTCAAACCAGGACTTTAATTGTGCAGAATAACAGAACACAGTTGTGCGAGTAAATCTTTATTTCTCTATATACAGTAATCCCCTGCTACACTAATGCACTTATCCCATTGCTTTACAAGTGCTCGGATACCATCAAGGTAGAAAGTTTTCTCAGTACGCCAGAGCCCATGACCAGACTGCTTGCTTCACGTCTGAAATGCTGGCCTCCAAGAGTCTCATCACTGTACTATGCTTGAAGTCTTCTGTAAATGTCAATCAGTTTTACGCCTTCATTCAAAAGAAATGTAATCAGTTTGACTTGAACGCCTCTTGTACAGTATATAGCTTGTCAGAACAAGTGCATTTATGTTAAACCTGTTATTTGTCATGCAGCCAACATTACTGGTCAAGCTGGTATTAAAGAAAAGTATACATCATCCTTTGGGTGATTGTTCGAGCAATTTGTATGAAGGAATGTGTTAAGCAAACTATGTATACTGGCCTTCACGGTACTCCATTATCACTAGATCACAAGGCCTTTGCAACTGTCAAAGTAACTGTTCACAAATCCAGAAGTGTGATTGTGGGTGCGGGTGTGGGTGTGCATGTGTGAAAACCTGGCGAGTATCATCACAATTCCAAAAATACACCATCAGCTTGGGTTATACTCTGGGACTGCCATTGTGATGTGGATGGATTTTTAGCTAAACAAAAGACATGTATCTGGTTCAAATACAAAAGTTGACCTAATCATTTGGTGAAAAATAAAACCAGACATAGATAAGAAACAATACATAATCTAAAATACAAGGAAAGATGATTGTGTGTGTGTCCTCGTATTCTTTGTACCAGCAACAGATTCACAGTTGTAATTTCCTAGTGTTGCCAGATTGGCAGATTACCTCCTATATCAGGTTATTTTTATCCACAGAGGCCAGGGAAAATGGCCTTTAGTGGGTGGATATGATTTGGATTCATTTCCTGGTTTATAGAGATTTTGGAAAGCTGTCTTGGAGGGAAATAAATGTCACTTAAAATCCACTCTGTAGTTATTTTCTAACTGCTAAAACAGAGACTGTTTTTCTCAGCGGGTACCAGGTATGTACGAGGCATTCACAAGAGCGATCAGACAAACATTGCTCAATTTCGGCTTTCAATCACAATCAAACATGAATGTTAAGCAGCAGGTAGAATGAGATTCCCTGGATGCATCCGTGCATGCACACATAGTGCGTATGCACTAACACACATGCTGTGAGTCATCAGATCTTTTCCGGTTCGTGGCAAAAATGTAAGCAAAACCTCTGGGCAATCCCTGACCCTGATTTATGAGCTATAAATAAACCAGACAGGACAGGGCAAGAGAGAATTTAAGAAAGGTAAAGGAAAGAAAAAAAATCAACAGCAGAGAGACAGAAAGAGAGAGAGACGGAGAAAGCCATGCTGTGAGGAGGTGCGGCCACGCTTCCTATCCCTTCAACTCGCCGCATTATTAATAGACACCTGCGTGAAATGGCACCACGAGCCAAACACAAAAGCAGGTGGCAGCCACATCCTCACGAATCCCATTCTCATGCCTTTTTGTTCTCTTTCTGTCAATCTCCTACAAACGAAGCAATGTGACATGAAGAGGTGAGTGTGTGTGTGTGTGTGTGTGATGCCATGCATTTGTCCATATCATGGCAAATCAGACAGCATGCGTGACATAGGAAGCGTGACATATATATGTGACAGAAATATAATACGTCACATCTTCCACCTGCATCGTGATGCTGAAAGACGCACAGCTGCCTAACTGAGATGGAGCACCAGATCAGCACGGTGAAGGTACTTTACCTTGAGGGCTGTTGTCATCCCTCAGGCTGGTGCGTGTAGGGGGTTGCGTCTCGTCCCTGCCTCCCATGCCGGTTGGGCTTTCATCAGGAGAAGAATCCGGTGGCGAGCTGGCATCCTCCTCCAGAGCTTGGAGCTTCAACAGAGATCCCTGCAGGCAGAAGCAAAACATGCCAACGAGGTTGGGACGGAGGAAGAGGAGACTGAGCAATCCGCCGGGTGTCAGACGAAGAGATGGAGAGCTGGAATGCCGCCGCAGTCTCGCTCTCAGCCCTGCCTCTGCTGCGGCTCACATGCGTGTTCAAGAGGGGGTGTGTGTGAATCTACTCCGATCCTATGAATGCTGCAGCAGCAGCTCCAACCCTCGTCTGGATTATTCATGCAGTGGTGGAAAGGAGCGTGTGTGAGAGAGAGTGAAAAATAAAAAGGGGTTGGGTGGAGGGGACTGTTGGCGTCAGCAAGCCCTAGGGCAGGCCGGATGAGACCGGCTGAAGCGATAGGAGAACTGGTTGGAGTGAGGGGCGTGGGAGTGAGCAGTGCATGCGTGGGGTAAGAAGACGAGGCGGGGGTTTCTCAGGCGTGGCATGGAGGTTTTTCCCGCATCTGAGGGATGGACGGTGCTCTCACACGTGATCTAATTCGTGATGCAAGTGCACTACTCCTCCCCGTATCCATTCATAAAAAAAAAAAAGAGGAGGAGGAGGAGAAAATACAGCTTTCAGCAGCAGGCCAAGTAGAGAGCAACCAATACATACGCACGGGCTAACGTCAAGAAATGTATTTCTATTTGATGTTGCTTCATCCCCCACACTCGGTCTCCTGGCCATATGAAGAGGAGACTGAGCTGTGCATGCTAAACCGAGGATGAGTCATCCACCCCTTTCCCTCCTTCTCTCTCTCTCTCTCTCTATCTCTCTCTCTCTCTCTCACACCCTAGGGGACAAACTGTGTGGTAGTGCACACGGTGATGCCTTTCTGCACCAGTGACACACATCCCATCAGCAAGTAGTGTCTTTGTGCATGGATGTGCAGTCAGCTGCAGCCTTTCCTGTAAATTAACACAAATACATACATGCATACATCAAACACACATGGAATAAGGGATCTGATTTTTGGAGCCTAACCACATGCTTACAATGCTTAATGAGGCAAAAAAAAAAAAAACTAGGCTTGTCAAATAATCTGCATGCTTATAAATAAAATTTCCTGACATCTTGCTTAGGAAGAATAACAGCCCTGAGCAGCTTCCTGTGACTTCTAACAAGGATGGAGATACTTGCAGATCTTGGATTTTTTTTTTTCAAATATTTTCTATCATTTAGACCTTTTCAGTTTAGGTTTTTGATAAGGATATCTGGATCGGGTTACTTTGTGTTAATGAAATCATCCGTGTAACGATTTGGATATTCTTCGTGCATTGTAATTCAGTGTCATTAGATCCACAAATGGCTAAGTGGTTAGGATTGTCGCCTCGCACCTTTAGGGTACAGGTTCAATTTCCGCTTCTATGTGCAAAAGGAGTTTGCATTTCTACTCGTGCTTGGTGGGTTTCCTCCCAAAGTCCAAAAACAAGCAGATTAGCCTAATTGGCGCTATTAAATTGGCCATAGTGTGTGAATGAGTGTGCCCTGAGATGGATTTTTAACTTTTTTCCAGGCTGTACACCGCCTCGTGCAGAAGTCTTCTGGGATAGGCTCCAGGCCCCCGGCGACCCTGTATACAGGAAAGCGGTATAGACGATGAGTGAATGAGTCATGAGTATGAGAGGCATTCAAGACAAACTTGATTGTGCTGATTTGAGTAAAAATTACCTTTTATTTCTTTATATAATCCCCTGCTACACTAATACACATATCCCAATAATGTTTCACTAGTGCTTGGACCCAATCATGGTAGAAAGTTTTCTCAGTAACCAGGGCCATTACTGCCTGCTTCACATCTGAAACACTGGCCTCCCAGGAGCCTCTTTATTAGTCAAAACATGAGCGAGGTCAGGACTGTACGGGAGATGTCGCAATAAATCCCAGGCAAGTTCCTGTAACAAATGCATCTCTAGCGCTAATTGGCGACAGATTATCCATCAATATTTCAAGGATCAGACTTCCCAAGCGTCCTCGGCCAGGGTCGGCATTCACGGTCCTACTGCTTAGAGTCTCATCACTGTATTGTTTAATTTGACAAGAAAGTCATCACAAGTCCCGGTTTGACTTGAATGCCTTTCATTTCTCTAAAATACCAATGATCAACCATTATGTTTGCATGTGAGCATGTTTTCTTGAATTGGTTCAGTGGAAAGTTTGTGTGGAGGACGTGTATAGATTTATTTTTTTAAATGTACCAATTATTTTGGACGTGCATTCTAAACGAAGGTGGAATGCAAGTCTGCTTCTACAATTAATACAACTAAAGAAATGAATATCATGGGCAGAGCATTTCTTTCAGACTAAAGTATTATGTCCTCTCTTTTCTACAGCACAACAAAGCAACATGTCCTGCTTGTCTTGTGTTACAGAATAACTCAGTGTCAGTTTCTCAATGGATACTCTGATATTTCCTGTTTTCCTGTTCAGTTTTAATTTTAGTTTGTGGGTTCAGCAGCATAAGCGCGGGCGTTTCTATTTCTAACAAAATCCCATAGGGATCTCATGGCCAGCTCATGGGCTTTTTCTTTTCTTTTTTTTTTTTGTAAAGTCTATGAGAGTGATGTTTTAGTGGATTATAATGGGGGAATTTTCTCAAGCAATTGATAATCCAAATGTCAGCTCTCAGACTATTGCTTCTGCAAACATCCGTTGCCACTGTGACTGTTATATACAAACCGGATTCCAAAAAAGTTGGGACACTAAACAAATTGTGAATAAAACCTGAATGTAATGATGTGGAGATGGCAAATGTCAATATTTTATTCAGAATAGAACATAGATGACGGATCAAAAGTTTAATCCGAGAAAATGTATCATTTTAAAGGAAAAATATGTTGATTCCAAATTTCAAATTTTTGGAATCCGGTTTGTAATAATATATATAACTAATCTAGACATGACAATAAAAAGTCACAATCAATAATAAATGGTAATACTTACTGATTCTGATAGTTCTGCCTTTTTCTAGTTTTGATCCTGAGTCTTGTGTTTGTATTATGAATATGAATTATTTTGCATTAACCCACAGTTAAGTGCTGCTGATAGTCTGGCCTAAGCTCCTTCAAGTCTTGCATAACTATTCACCCCCCTGAACGTCTCCACAATTTGTAGTGTTTCAACCTGGAGTGTTCCATCTAATCCCACTTAAATGGGATTAGATGTCATGGATCTACACAGAATCATCAGTATTATTAAAGTGAAGTGATATAGTTATGAATATAGTTCACGAAATAATTTTAAAATACATTTTTGGTGCGACCAGCTGGCATAGAGCTCACATAGTTAGCTGAATGAGGTCTACCTGTGTGCACATGAAGTGTTATCTGATCTCAGTGTAAATGCACCTGTTCCTGGAAGGTCTCAGAGTTTGTAAAGGAACAAGTGAACAGTTTGACAGCAAGTATAAGTTTCTTCAAATGAAGCAAGAAGTATTGCACACTAATGGAATTTGTTTTGTGCGTGTTTTCTTTGAGTCACAAGGGTGTTAAAAAGCACAAATGCCAAATTTTGTCAAAATGTTTTGGGTTATATAAGTGTGAAATTTCTGTGATTTTTCACAAATCTCCTAACTCCCACACTTTGTTTCACAATGGATAAATCAGCCAGCAGTTGTGCGTGTGGTTATTTAAGTATGCAATTTAGTATCAGTAATATACTGGTTCGTAATGACAAATGATAGCAAACTCATGCTTTGGGAGTTCTACACAACCTTTCTAACTACACTTATTGTTGAAGATCATGAAAAATGTTATGAGCAATACCAAAACTTCAGTTTATAGCATTGTCAGCCTCTTCCTCTACCAGATTTAGTTTCATTTCAGCATATGTCGACAGCTCCTATATCATAGAACAGGTATGCACAGCTTTACACACACACACACACACACAAACACACAAACACTTGTATCTCATGGCTCTTGTACTCGAATTACTTTTGCATACTTTCAAGTTTCGTAAGGTTAATTTTCTACTTCATCACAGTGCTGACACTAAAGTATCCCACAAAGTTTTGTTAAGTATATCCTAACATCCAATTTGTATAATTTCATCCTATTTCACAGAAGGCAAGGTGGTTAAGTGGTGCATGCAATGGTAGTAACAGAGTGTAAACATCTTGGCTTCAACATTCTCCAAAACACATTTAAACCACTCTTCTTTCACTTAACTGAATCTTTACTGATCATGTGACAGAAAAAAGCAACACAGTTGGCTCGTGTAAACATGATGACTTTTGCTCGAAAATCTACTCTTTGTCATGCTTGGTCAAAACATTGGAGTTTAAAGCTTCTAAAATAATGTTATATAGCAGTTTTCTACATTTAACACTTTTTATAGATAACCTGACGGTTTAGAGAATAATAATTTCCCAAAATGAGTAAAAGTCCGAAAATGGTGTTTAGTGCATTCTGCTATTAAACTGTAAACACACAGTACCAGGATGATCAACATGCTGTCAAAACAAATCCATGACGAAGTTATAAGAAAGTATGGATCCTGTCCAGGCTGTCCAACAATAGAGGCAACCTTAAGGCTTTGGCTAGGATAGATCCACTGCTCATATGAGAGAAGCTAGAGTGGTGAGAGGAAAAAGCCAAATCATGTGTTGAATGTACCTTTTTTTATCATTTTTTTTGCAGAATGCCAAACACTAACACTGCTTATTATACTGAGAATACCATCCAAACATGAAGCACTATGTTGGTAGAGTCTTGTTGCTTGTCATTAAAATAACTGGGAAACTGGTTAGGATTCACCGTTAGATGGATAGACAAAAATATAAGTCATTCCAGATTTAGAAGAATACCTATTCCACTCATGAATTGATATGGGACTGGGATTTGGCTAATCCCAAGAATGACCCAGTCAATGCCCAGACCTCAATGTAATTGAGAATGTGTGGTAGGAAGTGATAATCACTGCCTTAGTCCAGCCTGACAGAAGCAACTGTGCCAAGAAGAATGGAAGATCCAGATGTGCACAGCTGAAAGAGACATATCCCATAAGACTTTCAGCTGTAATAGTAGTCGAAAGTAGTTCTACCAAGTGACAATCTATATAAAGGGCAATTACAACCAGCTCTTTTGTTGAGTTAGCCTTTGACACAACACACAAGCAAACTTCCTGTGACAGTGTTCGATAAAAATTGGTTTGAGGTCAACAGTAGGTACTATACAATGGAGATGCATGTATTCATCAGTTAGTGTGAATGTTGTGAGTGTTAGTGTTTCAGCCCTCACCATGACAACATGAGGTAATTTACTACAGAGTCACTTATGTTAGTTGCAGTTAATGTTTAAGTGACAATTAAAAAAGGATTTATACATGGAAATGTGTTTGTCATGTCACTGCTGGAGTCTGGACTAAGAACAAGTGTAGCTGCATGCAAAAAAACCCATATGTAAAAAGCCAGACCTTCCTGCCATGCCTTTGACACCACATGTAAAACTTTAAAAGCTGCCACTTTTAATGATGGTAGAACATGTACATGTGCTATAAATGGGTTCCAGGAATAAAATAAATGCTAGAAGTATTTGCAGTATGTATAAGAAGGAACTCTAAAAAAAAAAAAAAATCAATGCCTTTATCAAACCACATTCAAATCATTAATTAGAAAAAATCCACATAAAGTTTTGTCAATAAATTTTTTTTGTGTGTGTGATCACAATCACCAAATGACATTCAGCTCAAACCAGGACTTCAATAAAAGTCCTATTTATATAACACTTTTAATTATGGTCATTATCGTAATGCAGTTTTACAGAATGAAAAGAAAATTTAGGGAAATTCGTTTGAATAGTGGGAGGAAATATGTAAATCATAATGATCAGATTGTCCTAATGAGCAAGCTGAGCGCGACAAAGAAAAACTCCCTGAGATAGGGTAGCAATGGTAAGAAAACTTGAGAGGAACTAGACTCAACATTGAACCCATCCTCATTGGGACTGATTTGCAATTTGACTTTAACGACAGCTCAATGAAGGCATGAACCCGATTAACATTCACAGAGAGAATGTGACTTCAAGCACAGTACAGCGAAGAGACTCTTAACTGCAGTTTTAAAGATTGCTGTACGTTCCTGAATGATGATCCCAGCCGAGGTGGCTCTCAGAGACATTTTTTACTCTAATAGCTGTGATCTATTACTCTGGTTTGACAATATAGTCATTTGTCTTGTGACACTCATTGAAAGCTTGATGTTATATTTCACCTGCAGTATCGTGTTAATTATGTCAACATGCTGTCAAAACAAATCCATGACGAAGTTATAAGAAAGTATGGATCCTGTCCAGGCTGTCCAACAATAGAGGCAACCTTAAGGCTTTGGCTAGGATAGATCCACTGCTCATATGAGAGAAGCTAGAGTGGTGAGAGGAAAAAGCCAAATCATGTGTTGAGCATGAGATTATGTGGGAATTTCATTGTCATCTTCAGCTGCATTTTACTTGTCCAGGTTTTTGTGATGAATAAGCACAGGTGTTAAACCACCAGTGAAAAGACTGCCAAGCTGCCATTTGGCAATCCTGTTCTGTTTGATGTGAGCTGTGTTTATAAAAGAGTCATATGGATGTGAGAGAGAGAGAGAGAGAGAGAGAGAGAGAGAGGAACAGCCTGAGTCATTCCAGCAAAGCGGATCTTGAAGCTTTTATGGCCTGACTCATTTCCACGCATGGACACTGGCCGAGATTACACACTGGAGATGTCCAATTATGGGTCTGATCTCCATTTCAAACGGGAAGACCAAAGCAAATCACTGTAATAAAGTTCAAGCCATCCCTCCCGACTTCCTCTTACAGACCTGGGTGCTTCAAAAAACTAAAATGCTTTGAAATGTCAAGTTCCGGTCCTTGCCAACAGCAAGTCTGATGGTATACATGACATGACTGCATATTGAAACTGAAAATGTAAAAGACATCTGTGGCTAGAAGTCATGACAGCAGGGCGTTCTTGCTGGGAGAGATGGCATTGTGGTTTCCCTTTTCAATCACAGTGACACTAGCCAACCGTGGTCATCTGTGAGCTTATGTTTGCTGAAAAGAGTAGAACACCTTGCAATTCCCAACCTACAACCAGTCATTGGTTGTAAATTCTTTACAGTTTTAGAACGTAGAGCATGACTCCTCACGCACAGTGTGGTCAGTGTCCCTCTTTACAGTAGCAGTAGCAGCACTGGGATTAGATCAGTTTATATGCAAGGAAGGCTACTTGAATAATTTTATAACACTACATACAGTACTGTTTTGGTCTTTTGAGGAAATCATCTATAACGTTGGAATTATCACCATTTTCAGATGGTTACTATGCTGTTATTGCTGTACTGCAATTTTAGTCCAAAATGTTGTCACTATAGTACAACCGAACCAATAACCATTTAGGCCTGTCGGTCTACTTCACTGCACACTGATGCACAGTTGGCTTACAGCTAATGAAAACTTAAAATTCAGAAAATTAGAATATTGGGAAAAAGTTCAATATTGGATTCATGGTGTCACACAATCTCATTAGATAATTAACTTAAAACACCTGCAAAGCTTTCCTGAGCCTTCAAATGGTCTCTTAGTCTGGAAAAATGTGGTAGAAAATGGTGCCCAAGAAGCAGGGATTGACAGCAGCCTTGAGAGGATTGTGAAACAAAGCACATTAAAGAATTGAAGGGAGATTCACAAGGAGTAGACTGCAGCTGGAGTCAGTGCATCAAGAGCCACCATGCACAGACGTATCCAGGACATGGGCTACAAATGGCGGATTCCCTCTGTCAAGCCACTCTTTAAACATAGACGATGTCTGAGGCGTCTTACCAGAGCTAAGGACAAAAAGGACTGGACTGATACTCAGTGGGTCAAAGTCCTCTTTTCAGATAAAAGTATATTTTTCATTTCATTTGGAGTCTGGAGGAAGAGAGGAGAGGCACAGAATATAAGTTGCTTGAGGTCCAGTGATCCTTAAAAGACTGCTAAGCTGCCATTTGGCCATCCTGTGCTGTTTGTGAGCTGCGTTTATAAAAGGGTCAATGGTGGTTTGGGGAGCCATGTCATCTGCTGATGTTGGTCCATTTGTATTTTATCAGGTCCAAGGTCAGAACAGCCGTCTACCAGGAGGTTTTAGAGCATTTCATGCTTCTCTCTGCTGACCAGCTTTATGGAGATGCTGATTTCATTTTCCAGCATTGGCAAAAGTACTAATACCTGGTTTAAGAACAATGGTATCCCTGTGAGTGAATGGCCAGCAAACTCACCCAACCTAAACCCCATAGAGCATTAAAATTTCAATTTCAATTTTTTTATTTGTTTAGTGCTTTTAACAATTGTCATTGTCGCAAAGCAGCTTTACACAATCAAAAGAATTATTTAAGTTTGTTTGGAACGTGAATGTGTATGAATCAAAATGGTCAGATAGTCCCTGATGAGCAAGCCGAGGGCGACAGTAGCAAGGAAGAAGATGGCAAGAGATCCCTGAGATAGCAATAGGAAGAAACCTTGAGAGGAACCGGACTCAACAGGGAACCCATCCTCATTTGGGTGAAACAGAAAACAGGAATTGATCTGCATTCATACTGTGTTAGGCGGCAGGCAGTTCAGCTATAACAGTTGATGTTAATTGATGTTAATATGAAGGCTAGATAGTTATTGGAGACTCAGGTAGACTTGTAGGAAATTCCAGTACTGAACTATCGAGCAACTGCAGCCAAGTCAAGTCAAGTCTGTAGGGTATTATGAAGAGGAAGATGCGAGACACCAGAACCAACAATGCAGAAGAGCTGAAGGCCGCTATCAGAGCAACCTGGGCTTCTATAACACATCAGCAGCACTGCAGTTATTCATGCAGATGGAGCCCCTACCAAATATTGAGTGCTGTACATGTTCATACTTTTCAGTGGTGCAACATTTCTGTGTTTAAAGTTTTTTAATGGGTCTAAAATAACATTCTAATTTTCTGAGATGCAGAATTTTGGGTTTTCATTAGCTGTAAGCCATAATCATCAGAATGAAAAGAAATAAACACTTGAAATATATCAGTCTGTGTGTAATGAATCTATATAATATGAGCTTCACTTTTTGAAGTGTGTGTGTGTGTGTGTGTGTGTGTGTGTGTGTGTGTGTGTGTGTGTGTGTGTTTGTGTGTGGGCTATCATGCTAGTATCGTGTTAACTTGCATATTATTTAACTTGCATTAACTCTCCCTGTTTTGGTTCCTAAAGGACCGATCTCGTTGGTGGTTTATCATTGGTAAATGACTAAATTAGGGAGAAAACTGATTTTCAGTTTCTCAATAAACTCAATAAAAAGTTCTCAATAAACCAAGGATAGAAGAGGAACTGACCTTCCAAAATAGCAGGCAAATGCGTCACCATAACTGGAGCAAAAAGGTCCGAGTCATAGAATCAATACAGAAGCCAAGAGCATCTTAGCAAGTAAAAGGGAAAAACACAAAAAAAAATGAGGTTAAACAAAGCAGTGAGCAAAAATTTTAGAACGGGCCAAATGGACAGGGGAAACTGACCGAAAGGTGTGCTTATATAAGAAGATATTTAGCTGTAGCACAGAGCTCAGCCAACTGTGAGGTGGACGAGGGCAAGAAGCAGTTCATTCATTCATTCATTTCACAGACATTCATTGATGAAGAAGATGAGGACGATAGAGCATGATAGCCCAAAACACAGAGAATAGGAACTGCTACAGTAAGGACTATGGGTTATCTGCAGGACTGGGGGAAAGTAGTAACATACTGTAATCCACAGCAGGATTAAAATGTCTGGGTATGGCTAAAATTATGTACACCACTGCCCATGATATTCCATCAAAATCAGCAAGTTCTATGGTCTTTCTGGTTAGCTTGTCTCTTTGATTATGGGAATATACTGTAGGTCTAAAAGGCAGGACAGTTCTAAGACTCAAGAAGAGTTTTGAATGGCTAGATTGATTTCTACAATAATCCAACTGGGTGGCATTGACAATTCAGGATGTTGTCCTGGTCAAGACAATCTCCTGAACTCCAAACTGAATGTCAGAATGGGAAAGAAAGGTGATTTAAGCAATTTTGAG
>JAQQZT010000006.1:6852731-6867588 GCA_030068275.1 Clarias platycephalus
TACTTGAGTAGATTTTTATAAGGGTAACTTTACTTGTACTTCAGTCAAAGTTCACTAAAGTAACAGTACTTTTACTTGAGTACAAAATTTTATTATTCTTTCCACCTCTGGCTGTAAGCCATATTTATTTTTAAAAATATATATTTGTAATTCATAGGTCCTATGTAATATTTCATTTTACATAGGATTAATCTAGAATGTATAGTTTTAGTTTGATGGAATTAAATGTTAAAGAAAGAACAAATAATAATTTCTGGCCCCTCAGGACATGACTCCACAAGACCTCTTAGGGTGTGCTGCTGCTGTTGTGTGTTTTTGGTCCCTATAGGCATTTTAATGCTCTGTGGTGTTAATGTTATAGATGGTGTGTGTGTGCTTGTACTACAAATTCTACATTCAAATAAACACACACGCAAAAGTATAAAAAGCAGTAAATATCAATTAAATAAACAAAGTTATTAATTGGTGTGATGAACCGTTGCTTAAAATATAGTCTCAGTTACAATTTGTGCAGTTTTATAAGGAAATTACCTGCTTAGTTTTACTGCAGAACCAGCCACAGTGGTTACCTTTTTTATTTTTTTTGTCTTGTCTACAGGTCATTTTTCTGTATTTATTTATTCATTTGTGCTGGAGTACTGAATTAATTATGAAGTCATAAAATAACATTGTATAACAAATTTTGAACAAAAAAATAAAAAATAACAGGGTCCCTAAGACTTTTGAACACTACTTTAAATATAGTGCATGTGTGTACATATGTGTGTACATATTGTACATTTGTACATGTATATATTTTATGACGTACTGAAACTAGACTCCATCTTGCATAACAACCAAGTAAAAGTTACATATCATTACATTTTCCCCCTGAAGCTCTTGACCAGTTTACAGTACAGATTGCACTACTACCACATGACTGGCTAATTAGTTACAGTATATACTCACTCATACTGTATACTATATACTTTTCCTTATTTATATAATCTCCTGCTACACTAATGCACTTATCCCAGTGTTTCACTAATGCTCGGATACCGTCAAGGTATACAGCTTTCTCATTACACCGGATTCGTGATCAGACTGCCTGCGTCAGGTCTGGAATGTTGGCCTCTAAGGATCTCCTTTAATGGCCCGAATCTGTGGAAATGGAGAGGACAGGACTGTCAATAACTCCCAGCTGAGTTCATGTAAAGTGTAATTGTTCATGTTAGTGAATGATTGTTTGTATAGTTCCCACAGACTGATGTGTCTCAGTTTTTATCTTAAATATGACACTTTTATACATGTTTCCATGAACTGATTAAATTATATCAGGAAGTTGGAAAGGAACAGTTGCGTCCCCTTTCAATATTTACTGTAGATAGAAATATAATAATGTCATCTTGAGTTCTTTATGGAAAAGTGTTAGTAACCGAGAAAGGAAAGTGTAACCAAATGAGAGTACAAGACACACCCGGGGCAAAGGGCCTTGAAAAATATGTTCTTTATATCTTCTGCAGAGTTGGTTAAAGGAAGAAAGAAATATCATCTTTCTGCTCTGCTTATTTTGTTACAGCCCAAGCAGTGTAGTAACAATTACTGGCTGTGATGATTTTATGAAATGTCATTGCACAACCTTTTTTTTCTTCATAGGATTAAAGGTTGTATGCGTATATAGCCTTATATAAATCACTTGATCTTTTAAGGCAAAGCGTTTCACTCAAATGTGACTTGATGGTCTCTGAGGATTTGATTTATTTTTAAACATGTACTTGTGCAAACCAGTCTGACAATAAACTTACAGTAAATTACTTTGCTAGATCAGCAGTTTCTTTTAACCATGAAAACCTTCTTGGTTGCTTGTTAAAGGATCATTTAAATGTCTAGTAGAACATTACAGTCATTATACTCTCTCGGGCGTTTCTTTAATTTATAGTTGCTTAAAAGTGTTTGGGGAGAGAAATCAGTTCTAAAAATACATCATGCAATACAAAGAAAAAGCAAGCTTAATGAAGTGGAGTGGAGTGAAGAAAAACATGCAATGAATGAAAGAAGCTCAGAATTCAGTGTAGAAACAGTGGTGTCTCCACTGACACTCGAATTGCAGGAGTTAATGTCGCTTAACTTACTCTTAAGACAGGGAAAGCCTGTCTTAAGAGTAAGCAAGCGGCAGACGGTCACCTCTTTAATCTTGCAGGTGCAATCTTTTTATGCCTATGAGTATACTTTTTATAGTACCTATATTACCATTAACCAGGACAACCTAATTGGAACCAGGTACTATTTTACAACTTGGTAAGATAAAACATTACACGGAGATCATCCAGGATTAAAGTTTGAGCAGGACTATAAACGTGGCGCAATCAACAGTGTCGCCTTCTGCAGGAAATTAAAACAGAACTGCTTGAGAGTGAGATAGATAAGGAATAAAACACAAGACAGGCTTACATAGGAAAATAATGGATTTCCTACACCCTTGCAATTTACCATTGATTGCATCCTTTTAAATGACATCATAGTTTAATAAGCGTTTGTTTTTGCAATGTAACAAATTGATTCCTATTAATCTACTACTTACCATATAGCAAATATAAGCATATACTGTATCTATATGCTTATCCCGTATACAAGCCTATTATCTTTCCCTTCCTTAATCCTTAAGGCCTCCTGCACCGGTCGGTGCATAGGGCAATGAGTGTTCTCCATTGTGTTAGATTTTTCCCTTCACTTGCAGTTAATAATAAAGCGCAATACAAAGAAAAAGCATGTCCCTCTTGTCTTGTCCCTCTGTCCTGATTGCTGATGTGAGAAAATCCTTAGACAAGGATTAGGGTTAGACATTGCATTTTGCCATTCATGAAATCATGAGGAAGTTTGACCTATAGAAATGATAACATATTAGAAAGAGCAATAAAATAAAATGTGTGATTTGCCTTGCAGCCTACACTGCTGTTACAGAAAACTGAATGAAAATGACTTATAATAAATTAATGCTGACTACTGCTTTATCAAGCTTGGTTTATTTCTATTTTGTAAAAACCATATAAGGTTAAAAAAATCAAAAACATACAAGAATAAATATCACAAGTGACATTGTGTACTTCAAGACAGTAAAAGGGTCTTTCACACCTTTTTATGACCCTACAAACAAAGAACATTTGTCATGTTTTTATTACACAATGACATCACACAGTAGCAGTTCAGGAATAAGAACTCGTCATCTAAAAATTAAACAAAATCAACACTGTGCAACCTACTTCAGTGCATGTACTGTAAAAATACAACAGTCTAGCAGTCTAGAAGTTTTAGAGTATACAAATCGAAACAGACCAATAAAACGAGTACATATTGCTTAAAATGAATAGAAAATCCCGAATGACAGCATAGCTGTGTCATCCGACAAACATAGACATTTGAATGTTATTTGTCACCTTTTTGAAACAGGTTTTGTTCCTGGTATCAAAGGCCAACACTGTGGAAAAGTGACTTCAGCAGCACAAAGACAGATTGGGTTTAAAATTTGTGGTGTGAGATTGTCGGTTTCACCCTTCGTCTGAGGCAGGGAAAATCAAATAACTTTGGTACAAAATTAACAACAGCAACGGTAACAACAAAATCAACGGTTCCTTATTAAAGGGATCAGAATGTGGTATAGTGTTGCATCTTTGTAAAAAAAAGTAAGAAATTAAAAAAAATAAAAAAAAAACATCTGACATTTGCATCATGTCTTGAACAAATGTCATGGCAATAAAGATTTGTTACTACAAAACTATAGTAAAAAACACAATGCATGGACATGCATTCCAAGAAAAACAGACAGCATCACCTAATTTAGAAAAATTGCCACCATACCCTGGAGCCTCTTAAAACAAGGCTAAGAAATGACTGACTGACTGAGGCCAGGACAAGCTTGAGTCCAACAGTTTAACATGGTGTTGTCAATACACCAACTGAATTAATTATCAAATTACAAGAATTTTACTCAAACCAATGAACAAATAAGGCATAATGAATTATGGGAAAGTGTATTAACCAAAAACCTCTCCAGCCAGGCGTAAGCAGGCAAATAACAAGCATGGAAAAGACTGTCTGTCCTTTAGGCTACAGCAGCCACGCTGTCACAGTTATGAGTGCACTCTTCTTCAGGTTTGGCAGATGATTCATTGGTTTTGTCCCAGCAGGACAGGGCAGAAAGTAGAAGCTGCACTCCACCCAGCAGCACACAACTCCCACTGAAGTAGAAGGCCAGGTCATACGACTGCATCCAATCATAGAACCAGCCTGCAGGTGAAGAACTCGTTAGCACACAGGATACATTGAAGCAGAATCATTTTATCCCGCAATAAAAAAAAAAAACACCATCCAGCATGTTACTTATGAGAGAGAGCCATAAAGAGAGAAAGTTTCAGAAGTAAGCTATAAAATACTGTAGAGGTGTACGTACTGGAGGTAACGGGATCGACCGAAATAAAAATGGCTATTGCTTACCTACGATTGGAGGTCCCAGCATGATTCCAAAGCCACTGAAGAACATCAAGATCCCATAGGCCTCGGTGAGCCGCTCTATGCCAACCACCTTAGTGGTCATGTAGGGTGTGATGGACCAGTTCCCTGATAAGAAACCTAGCACTACTGAGATCACCTGGAGCCCTATGTAGCTTTTAGTGAACGGGATCAGCAGAAGTGTTAAACCGCTGCCTACCAGTGTGACGCCGTAGAGCCATATGCTATTCATCCAGCGGATGTCCATCGCCATTCCCAGCAGTAGCTTCCCAACTCCTCCTGCAATAGCAAATATTGAGACTAGAGGGACAACGCTGATGCCCTCAATCAACCCCTCAGTTTGGGCTACATCCTCCAGGAAGAGCATCGGAGGAAATCCACCCACGGTGTAGAGGAACAGAGCTGAGCACATGGCTAAAAACACCCGGTCCCTCATTTGTTCAGCGATGGAGTGCAAGTACTCTACGTACGCCTTTTGCTTCTTTTTGAACAGTCTGACCACGGCTGAGCAGATCAGCAGTTCCCTTTCCGAAGCCAAAATTTCTTTGGTCTCCACTGCTATCAGCAGATCGGTGACAGGCAGGTTCTTTTCGATGGTGCTGTCCAGGGGCAGTGGCCTTTCACAAAGCTTCTCTTCAGCCTTCTCCACCAGGGCAGCTCTCTGCTTGAGGTAGTAAGCTGGCAAGTGTAACGGCCTCATCAGTCCACCACAGGCGATGATGTTCAAAGCAAACGATCCGATCAGCAGCAGGCAGCCATCAAGACCAAAAAGCTCGACGAATTCATTCTGTGCAGTGGCGTAAAGGAATCCTCCAATACTTGTACCTGAAAGGTTGTTGACAAAAAAAGTTCAGGGTATTACAACAACTACAACTGATGCTAGCGGTTATTAACACTGCACTGGCCACGTTTAATGTGTTTTACCTGTGGTAACAATGCCAAGAGCAAGGCCACGCTTCTTGTCAAAGTACTGGCATGTGATGGTTACAGTAGCAGCATACAGGAGTCCACAGCCTACTCCTGTTTAAAAGAAAGCACCAAAATGTGAAATTCTGCTCTTAAAGAAAAGCATGTGGCTATTAGATTAATCCACAAGAAAGCTAGAGTTATCTGCTTAAATATGATTATAAAGGAATGCATGCTCTCATCCTGGTCATCTGACTTTTGTAATACTGTTCACTCATTTCCCATTCCAAAAACATTTAACAAGCACATGTTTAAAATTATATTAGCAGATGTGCCTGTGACTTTGTTTGCGTGGAATTTAATGTTATTTAATTTTATTGCAAACTCATAAGCGTGTTTTTAAAAAAAATTTAATTGTTGAATTTTGGAATGAACTAAAATTTTTATGTTACCATGAAGTGTAAGATCATGTTTAGTAAGTAGATTGCACACTCATAAGCACATATATTTTAAAATGTACAACGCATTCTGTTGAATTTTGAGAGGAACCAATGATTATTTTCAGGGTCTATTTTTCTTTTTTTTTTATAAGGGCGTTTTCCATTTAAATTTTTAAATAGCATATCTTCCTGTGTGCTGATTGCAATGAAACAAAACCTATATTACCTCAAGCTCGACCAAATACATCTGTTAAAACCCAATTAAAAATTTGTACAGTTTTTTTTTTCATGATGCGTGCTAGAAAGTGTTTCATTAAAATTTTCATTTCAGCATTGACATTTAAAAATGATATGCCTCACCAGTTTAAATGTTTTAAATGTTCCTCCTAAGAGGATCACAGACACATACAGTTCAGTAATGCAACCCTAAACACTGCTGCCTTTATTACTACGCTGACCTAATTTTGCCACCATGAGGAGAGGGTTTTCTTCTGCACTAAAACAAACACAGGACATACCGACGACCATGCCGTAGGAAAACATGAGGAAGTGGACATTAGGGGCGAAGGCGCTCAGCATTAATCCTCCAGAAACCATGACTCCGCTGAAAATGGTCACAGGCCTGGCTCCGAAGTTTACCACACACGCACTACAGATGGGACCTGCGCAAAGAGGAAGAATAGATGCCTGTTAAAAATAAACAGCACTATGGTGATAATCATAAAGTTATTTATACTTTCTATAACCATGCATTATAGTAAAACCAGTATACAGTAAACTGAACAGGTGCACAATATGCACTCTTGCAACAAGGAACAAATGGTGCTTTAAAAAACATTTGCCCCTGCTAACAATATGACGAAACATGTACTTGCCTGTTGCACTTTATTTCACATATCTAATAGCTTTTTTATAAGACGGCGTGCTGACAATGCTGGCAAAAGTCAGGTCAGGGCGGAGCAGTTCACTGGAGTTGAGAGCACTAACATCCAAGCTGGCGTTTTTCCATTTTTCCATTGCCAATATAAATGAGTGCATGGTTTAAAAAGTGATTCATCATGGTTGTTTACTCAGTCTGTGAATGGGATGGATTACTGATGCGTATGCTATACATTTTCTTATGCGTTCTGAAAAAGTTGCAAAATTTTTGAAAAAATACATTTTAGGGACCACTTTGTTACACTTTTGTTATAAACAAACTCCCACTGTTAGTCTCATTACTCGAATGTGTGCCTGTAGATTAGAGCCATGAAGGTTTGTTTTTTACTCTCAAACTTTCGTTCCTTGTTGTATCTAATATTCGGTGCTAATGGTGGCCACCTGATGCCTGTATGAGTTCAATACAGGTATGTGACCTGGATTAGTGAAATGGGATTTCCTGGTAAGTACTTAGGCTATTATATAAAAGGACTGAGTGTGTGAAGAGCCTGCATAGAGCACATGCCTACTCAGTGAAACATTTATGGCTTCAAAGAGTAACTTGGCAATTCCAGCTTTATGAACTTGGCTGTTGACTGACCTCTCTTTCTTACCGAGCTGTTCATTCTGAGACAAACTTTTTGCCGCAGTTACATTTTAATGCTGCATTTATAAATGCTTTTGAACTTACTGGCAATGAGGCCGACCCCGGAGACGAGAGAACCAACCCACGCGGTCATTCCCTTGCTTTCTTGGAAAGCATCGAGCCACTCGGGATACAGCACTCCAACAGATTGGGGGGAGCCATAGCCGAGGAGCAGGGCCATGAATGAGGCCACCACGATGACCCAACCCCAACCGCCATCCGGGGCTTTCTTGGAGCTCTGAAGACTCATTGTTAGGAGCAAAGAGACCCTGTAAAAACTGAAAAGAAAAGATGTCATAAAAAAAAAATAGCACTTTGTCATACATGCAGTTTCATCACATTGCTTCAATAATGAGGAAGAATTCTTATTTTGGCTTTTGCAAAAATTACGGTTCCTGTTTCAGCTTGAACAACATGCATGGCCTAGCCATAAAGATACCTGAGCATTATTAAATAATAATAGTGCACTTACATCAATCAGCTATAAAATTATGACCCCCTGCCTATTATGGAGTAGGATCTCCCTTTTACCACTATAACATTGATGACCTGTGTGTCCTGACACCTTTCTGTTCAAAGTGTCCTACACTGTAGCTCTTCTATTGGATCAGACTACACGGGCCAGCCTTCACTCCCCATGTGCATCAGCCTTGGCCCATGTAGTCTGAGTTTTCCTTCCTTGGATCACTTTTTGGTATGTCCTGACCACTGCATGCTTGGAACATCCCACAATACCTGCAGTTTTGGTGTTGGTCTGACCCGGGTTGTCCAGCCGTCACAATGTGGCCTTTCTCACAGCAGTTACACTTCCAAAATCTTGTTACAATAGCGGCTGAAAGTGTGTGGAATATATATTTTTTTATATTTTCCTGAAGTCGATGAGCAAGTATAAGGATTTAAGTGACTCTGACACAGGCCAGATTGTGATGGCTAGAGGACTTGGTCAGAGCAAGTCCGAAAAACTTCAGGTCTTGTCCGGATGTTTGCAAGCTGCAGTGGTCAGGACATACCAAAAGTGATCCAAGTAAGGAAAACTGGAGAACTGGCGACAGGCTCATGGGTGGCCAAGGTTTACTGATGCACATGGGGAGTCTGTGGAACCTGTCCAATCCAATAGAAGCTCTAGTGTAGATCAAATTGAAGAAAAGGTTAATGCTGTTTATGATATAAAGGTGCCAGGACACACAGCACATCACTGTTATGTCATACAAGCATTGCTTCACTAAAATGAGTAAGAGTTCTTATTTTGGCTTTTACATGAATGACAATCCCTGTTTCAGTTTGAACAACATGCATGGCCTAGCTGTAAGGATGTCCTGAGCTTTTTATAACAATAATAGTGTACTCGTGTGAAATAGCGTGTCTCGTGCACTCGTGTTGTGCTCACAGATCTGCTGCTACCACTTGCTTCCATTTAAACCGGATGTCTAACATGTAAACACGCCAACAGCCTCAAGTCTTTTTTCTTTTTATTTAAAAAAAAAAAACGAAAGTGAGAATCGTGCTCAATAGAAAGTTTGGATATCATCACCATTACTAAGAATAGAATTAAAAGGAAATGATTTAGAAAGTTTAATATGTAAAAAAAACAAAAACAAGACTCACCCAGAAATGCGCAGCGGGTCAGTGAGATGTACCGAGCGCAGTTAAGATGCTGAACTGCCTCTCTGGACCGCTACACGACCGAACCGTGAAATCATGTCGTTTTATATATATATTTTTTCTTATTGTTGAAAAATGAAAAACTAGTCTTTTTCCCCCCTGTTCAGCTCAGTCACACCAGCTGGCCGGTGCGCGTGCTGTGTGCGCGCGCTTTGTGCGCGTGTGCTCAGCCAGCGTGCTCGCGCCGCTTTTGTTGCGGCGGTGCTGAAACCGGTTTGAAGCTGTTTCTGCTGGTCTGCTCACATTTCGATGCCCTGTAACTTCCCGGTCATTCGCAGCAAGAAACAAAGCGACCTCATCAGTGAGGGGGATGGGGCGGGGGGGACATTGCCGCCCCCCCCCCCTCATATGATGGATATATCTTCAACAGAACTGTCAAATTTTTGACGTGAAACAGGACATCAAAACTTCACAATCGATGCTAATCATGTCGCGCATGTGCAGTAATCATACTAATAATAATATTCTTATTATTGCCATTATTAAGTCATTATTAGCTAGAAATAGCAATTAAATTGTGCATCCCGAGCATCTGTTCCGGTCCAAACCGGTTACTGAAGACATCGGCACCACTAACCTAACTGTCACATCCGCACGAGACGTGCCACGTCTAAACCAGCGTACTAGCGCACTAAGTAGTGTACATGTTCATTGCTACGCCTTCATAGATGTGCGCACGTCTATGTAGTACGCTAGTATGCGGTATGAACGGTTGCTAAGGCCAGCCCTGGTCGCCAATGGCAACCACAATACCGATCGATGACCAGGGAAAGGATTAAACTACGAAACTGTTCAGAATCGAAGATTAAATCTGTTAAATAAAAATGCTGAAATAAAATACAATAAATGAGTCGAAATCTCAAACGACTATTATGTAAAGTTACATAAATATAACACTGGAGGTAAATGTATGGCTGACAGGCTTTTAAGGGATAAAGTAAAATTGCCAACTCTTTGAAAAAGAACTAAGGGACACATGAAGGTTATCTTTTTCTATCTTTTTTCTTTCTTTTTTTAAAGAGCTACAATTGGTTTTACGCCTCCATTCAGGAGGAATTTCACCCGAAGTCCTGGTTTGATTTGAACACCCCTCTCATTCTATAGTATGCTATTTGGTCAAAGCTGCCATGACAGTGTATCCAAATATGAGGCATGTCCCCCTTTTGCACCTATAACAGCCTCCACTCTACTTGGGAGGCTGTCCACAAGATTTTGGAGTGTTTCTGTGGAAATTTGTGCTCATCCATTCTGTGGAGTATTTATGAGGTCAGGAACTGATGTTGGACGAAAAGCTTGGCTCGCAATCTCCATCCCAGTTCGTCCCAAAGGTGCTTGATACGGTTGAGGACTGCCCCACACAGAGCCCTGACAAGTTCTTCCACACCAAACATATCAATCCATGTCTTTATAGTCCTTGCGTTGTGCACTGGGGCACAGTCATAGAATAGAAAAGGGCCTTCCTCAAACTGTTGCCACAAAGTTGGAAGCATAGCATTGTGCAAGATGTCTTGGTATGCTGAAGCATTAGGATTGCCCTTCACTGGGGATAAAGAGCCTGATTTGATTGAAACACCTGAATTCAATAATTAATAGGTTTGACAAATACATTTGTCCCTAGGGTGTTTATCTATACAAGCTGTTTAGACGAAGATATTTGTAAAAGTTTTATATAGCATGTATGTATGTATGTATGTATGTATGTATTATTATTATTATTATTATAAATAAAATAGTTCATAATATTTGTAGGCGGCACAGTTTCGTAGTGGTTAGCACTGTTGCCTTGCACCTCCAGGGTCCGGATTCGACTCGGGGTCTGTGTGCATGGAGTTTGCAATGTTCTCCCCATACTTGGTGGGTTACCTTCCAGTACTCCGGTCTCCTCCGACAGTCCAAAGACATGCAGATTGGGCTAACTGGCAATCCCCAATTGCTCGTAGTGTGTGAATGTCCTACCACGTTGTTACAAATGGGAATAAATACAATCACCATTGGCCTCCAAGTTCCCTAGTTGGACTACATAGGTTCCTAGATGGATGGATTGAATATATACAAGCGCTACAGTTGGTTTTATGCCTTCATTCATGAGAAATTTCGGTTATTTTACATGCCCTCGCCTCGGACTGCTGCGCAAATGTTTTCTCATAGTGCCGCTTCATATTACCTCTTTTTATTATTGGCAGAGGTTTGGAACTTATGAGACAAATTGGTTAACTTTCCGCAGTAGAATACACATATACGGATCTTTCCATTTATCTGGACTACAGTCCGCCATTTAGTGATGTCTGCTATATTTATACAAGCTGTTTGGACAAAGATATTTGAAAATGTTGTATATAGTATGTATATATTATTATAAATTTATATTATATATTATAAGATGCATAAATATTATAAGTTAATATTTGCTACTCAGTTGTTTTCCATTAAGTTTTATAGCAAAAAAAATAGTATTGTATTATAGTATAGTATTTCAGTTATTACAGACTAAATTCCCCAACTAACTTTTGCCTTAACTTTGGTAACATGGAATTATGAAATGAAATTTCATCCAACGTTATGTAAGCTGGTAGCATGGTGGATTAGTGGTTAGCACTTGCGAGTCTGTATACAGGATAAACCAGTATAGATGAGTGAGTGAGTTATGTATGCTAATGACACTGCAAGGTAAATTAACATAAGTGCTAACATAACAGCTACAGTGCCTGTTTTTTTTTTATTTTTGCATAGTTGTTGCTATTTAAGATCTTTTAGTGTGCTTCATGTCAGACTGGGTCTATTTCTTGATTCAACAGGCCTGGGTGCGCCAAATGAAATTTAACTCAGCTTTTAAAAAATCACAGTGCATTCATCATTTAGCAAGGGGGCAATTAATTTTTCACAAAGGGTCAGGTAGGTTTGGACAGCTCTCTTTCCCTAATAAACGAAATCATTTAAAAACTATTTTGTTTTACATCAGGTTAAATTGCCAAATGCACAAATGTAAATATTAAAATATCTTAATAATTTCAGCATGACAAACATGCAAAAAAATGTCTAAACTGTGACCCTAATGAAATTATTATTTTTAAATTAATTAATTAATTAATTAATTAACCAACAAAGGACAATTCACACTCCCAATTAGGACTCAAGACTAAACCATTTCACCTGAGAGGTATGTACACTGGTTATATACTATTCTAAACAATTTGATACAAAACAGAATAATGAAATATGGCTGTAAAACTTAGATGTGTGATTTATTTATTTATTTATTTTTAATTCCCCTGCTTTGCCGCAGTGGACCTGAGGCGATGTCCACTAGCTCCCACTGTATGAGACATTTGCTGCATCTTTAGTAATCCAGCATAAGACTTCCTCTACAGACCCAATGTGTGACTTCTGTAATTTCCAGCCAGAGTGGAGAGTAATCTGAAGCCTATCCCATGAAGTCAAGGCAAGAGGCTAAGATACACACTGAATGGGATGCCAGTTCATTTCAGTTCACCATGCACACACATCCAAACTATGGGAAATCAGACCACCAGCTCATTGTTGTTGTTTTTTAAGTGGGAGAACCCAGAGAATGACCCCACATGAATGCAGGAAGAACATCCACAGAAGCACAAAAGTTCCAACTTGACTGAGCTAAGGCTCAAACTAGGGAACCCTGGAGCAGTGAGGTGACAAAACATGGCTATATAAAAAATAAAAATAAAACAGTAATTTCAAGGTCAATTTTTTGCCTGTCATACAAGTTTTAAATTTGAGATATTACCTTGAAATTGCAAGGGTCGTAACCCACAGCGACAAGCATTTGCATTTTCAAAGATTTCATGTACCTTTACTTTGATGCTATGGCACTGTTTTATCCAAAACATGGCTACAAAACTGGATGTGCAAATTCTCCTCTCTTGTGTATTGATTTTTATATTTAGTATTTGGAATAACACATGTCCTGAAAATGGGCAACAATCATCAGATTCGGATGATTATGTAACTTATTTAAAGCTCTGTCCACAGTCATCTGGTGCTAAAGTCCAAAATCATGCAAGAACACCTTTGCAATCTCCATGTGCAAAACACTCCTGCAACCATGATCAACCCAGCACCGGTTTCAGTGATGGGTACCTAGTTTTAAACATTCAAAGCCTGTCTGTCTAAGTTTGCCTGACCTCAGATCCTGTTTACACAAGCAGATAAAACTACGATTTTAGAATGCAGAGCTCACACACAGGACACAGGACTTTCCTACTGATACACCATGTGCAAGGACAAGAGCTCTCTTTCCTCAGCAGCTTCTGACAGTACATTCTGTACCTGTTGAGCAAGAACTGTTCCATTCGAACAATGAACCATTTCACATGTAAAAACAGTTTTTTGGCCAGAGTTTTATCCAAGGCAAAATGTGTACAATGTACAGCTCTTATCTCATCCTACCCAACCTGTGGTAAACACTTCTCAGAAACCCACTTCACGAGTCTTCAGGATAATAACAAACCCGGTCACGTTCAGACAAATGGATCCACATTATTAAGGCTTTAATTAATTGATGTTGGGATAAGCTAGATAATGCTTACATTTAGCAATACCACAGTGAGTTAAGGCTCAAAGGTGTTCCATCCACTGAAGATAGCAGTAAAACATGAGCAAACGTTACATTCATTTGTCAAACAGTCTTAAAAAGAAAACAACAAGGATAACCAAAATGAGCGAAATGTTACTTTCGAGTAAAATTCGAACAGAAACTTGAAATGTTCTCGAAACACCTCATGGTAAAACAACGTATAATGTCTTTTTCCTTTACACAATGAAACGAATATTTACATTGAAATGATAAAATGGAAAGGAAAAAACAACAAATGCTTCCAGAAATCTTATGAGGAAGAAAAAAAAAGAAAAGAGAAACTGATACACCTATGAACCGCAAACAGGTTTTATATCGAGACAGTTCGCCAAAAACGCCACACTTCAGAGGCATGATGCCGCTGACCGTGTCCTCGCTAAACATCAGTGCCTTAATCACAACGGAACTGCTTAGTACCAGAAATTATCATTTTGATCTGTTGTAATTTCGCAATAAATTAGCGTTCTTCATAATAAACAGTAAGTGCTTTATGTTTTATTGTTCTGCCTTTTTACATTATTTTTGTGTTTAAGCTGCACAAACCGAAAGCTATTTGGTAATCCGGAACATACTCTGTGTGTGTGTGTGTGTGTGTGTGTGTGTGTTATATATATATATATTATATATATATATATATATACACACACACACACACGTGTAAACAAATGAATAAGAACCAGGACGGGAAGGTTGAAGACGAGATCACAGATACATACCAATCATGGAGAGAGATTTCAAATCCTTCAAAAAAAAAAAAAAAAAAGATGAATTTGTGTCATGACATAATTATTATTATAATTTTTTTACAACGCTTACAAAAGGGGATATGTCTATTTACACTTTCTCTCTGTGACCGACTTAGAACGAATTACATCGGTCTTTTCTCAAATAAATTCACAAATCTGTACTAGAGAACACATTACGAAGGGGGGAAGAGGAAGTCACAGTGGTACCATTTACATACACTGTTAAGAGTAGGATGTGTGTGAGAAATGGGTACGAGAACAACGTACACACCTGGATCCTTCTGCCTAGTCTGAGACATTTCGATCGAAGACGTGACGAAAGAATAAACTGGTGTATTGTTACACGTTTTACAGCTAAACAGATGCAAACGGTGATAAACCAACAAACAGCATATAAGTAAACCATTCTTTCTTCCTTTGCACTATAAAGAATGCTTTCACAGAC